>QVRM01001532.1:0-22736 GCA_003439945.1 Dermanyssus gallinae | reverse complement strand
ATATATATATATATATATATATATAATATCAATTATGTTCCCATCCCCACACACAACTGGAAAACTGCGCAAGCAATACTTCAAACAATTGAGGGGGGTGAATAGTAGCGTCCTTATCTTAGCTGCCCTGAAGTGCTCACGGGGCCTTGTCAAGTAAAACAAACCAAGCTATAAGATTCCAGTCATCACGTGAGTTCATACGATTATATAAGGTATATCAGCCTTTAAGGCTGCCGTTACTTGCTGTGGTTAAGTCCGTGCGTAATAAAGCCCACGCCGGGCACAGCAATATTGTTTGTTTTGGCGTGTCCTGCGTTGTTCCCTTCACAGTGCTTGCAGAGTGGCGTATATGCTTCTCCTGTTCGAAAGAGGTAACTCTCGAAGTTGCCATGTCCTGTGAGCACTTGAGTCACGTGGTGTGTCAATTTGCCGCCGGGCCGGTCAATCCACGCCTTAATGTCCGGACTAGAGCCTTTACACGGGCCCCAGGTGCTTCGTCCTGTATGGCGTCCCATTCATTTTGCCAAGAACCAAAGGTTTATCCTTCCTTCTTCTTCATATTGCTTGTTGGTTCCGCTCACAACCGACGAACGTTCGTCGGCCTTCAGGTTTTGAGGGATTGTACCAGCCAGTGCATGAACAGCCACCGTGCTGACCGTCTTTAGGCCATTGTAATCCGTAAAGCCGCGATACGTCGGGTCTTGTGCATCAGCGCCCTGTTGCGGGCCAGGGTGAGTGCGGGTTAGTGGCCACACCGGGGCCGCAAATAACATGATCAAATCAGCAACCGACATAAGAAGGGCGTCCGCTTTGATTCTCGCTGTCTAAATGTATTTAGCATCAGCCGGCCGATGTCGTGTGAAACTTCAAGGGCTTTCTCTACAGTCAAGCGTAGATGAGGTGTACCTCGCAAGCCTCTGTAGCCGTTCAAGATTAGCTTGGGAGAAGACAACTTGGGCCAAGCAGGATGACTCGCTCGTTTGTGGTAGGAGGCCAGTGTCAAAACCGGCTCCCCTCGTCCAGACAGAAGTCTCGGCCAGGGCGTCATTGGCTTCGTTGGCTAAGTTCCAGTTGCTGGGGGGGTGCTGCCCTGTACTACAACTGCAGAGGTCGTCCGCATACGCAAGTAGCTATGTTCCTTCTGGTAGTTTACTTAAGCGTAAGACATCGTGCGTACACCAAATTCCAAAAATGAAGACCTAGGATGGAACTCTGGGGAACTTCAGCTGTCATTTTAAATTTGGATGTCTCATTGTGTACCCGCCGTTCGGTAAAGTAGTCCGAGAGAACTTGACAAAAATAGTTCGGAACTCTCTTTCTCTTGAGCGTCTCTAGTGCCATCCTAGTATCACCCTCCAGGATAAGCTGTTAAAAACATGTTTATGATCCAGCAGCACGACAGTGAGAAGAGCACTGGACCTTGCCAGGGATCTTCTGCCTCACAACCCACCCGCTGTATTGTGGACAGACACGAGCGGCATTTACGAAATCCAAACTGGTTCGGTGAAACAAGGCCGCGTTCTTTTGCGAATAATTGCAAACGGTTTTCTATATCGCCTCACTACCCTTGGCCAGTGTACTGACCTAGACAGATTGGTCGGTAGGTGCCGTTCACTTTGGGAATAAGCACAAGGTCGGCTTTCTTCCAATCAGAGGCGTCCGGATTTGAGTATTCGTGTGGCAAGCGTGGGACAGTACTTCAGGAAACTCTTTAAAGATAACTTTTGCGGCGAAAAGCGGCATACTATTTAGAGCCTGGTGCTTTTCCGGCCTTCAGTCTCTCTTCCGCTGCACGGAGCTCATCTAGAGTCACCTCTTCGGCTGGCCCTCTCGCATCCGCCTTCACAGGCGGCCTGTTAAAAGAAAGGATGTCGGGGAAAAAGCGTTTTAATTACCCGTCGGTGTTGTCTTCCTTGCTCTCCTGCTATAGTTTTACGTAGAGTGGCCCTAAGAATTCTAAATTCCATTTTCAATTGCGCAATGCTTATCTCATCCATGCTGCTGCGCCTTGCCCTGGTGAATCTTCGCCGGCGTAGATGAAGCGTCAGCGGGCCTTCCGCGATCTCTCCGTTTCACCAATATTTCGGAAAAACTAGAGGCTGCTCCGCTTTAGATACGTTTGCCTTCTGCTTAGCGCCTTGCACGATTCCTCCAGAACGTTCTGAAGATCTTGAGTGCTTTAGGTTCATCTTGTATTTCTAATATCCTTGCCAGTCTCCCCTGCCGCTCCCTGTTGTCAGATGTTTTTCAGGAGGTTTTAGTCGGGTGGTCTAATCGGGACAGAGAGAGCTGCTAATGGCTCCTTGAACGTCAAATTCTATACAGTAGTGATCGCTAAGGTTCTCTTTCTCAAGTAGTATGGTCCAATTAAAAAGCTTCTCTTACAGATCGTCAAATCGATGTGCTACTCAGTTACCCCACAGTGGAAGTGGGTCGTTTCTTTTATTAGAACACGAGGCCCATGTATTGCTAATCACTCAAGAACAACTCTGCCTCGCCCTCAGAATGGGGTGGGCCCAGTGTTGTCGAGACTTGCGTTAAAGTTAGTTAAGGAAAGTTAAAGGGACTGCTGTAGAAACGACCGACGCCGTCCACGTCTATCCATATAAAGGTTGATCCCCTCTTCACAACCTGTAACTCGGACACATGATGGCAGGTTATGCACAGCAGCAGGTGCTGGTTTGAGCATCCACAACTCAGGCCGTCTGGTTCTTTTTGCCAGTTTGACATTAGGCCTCGCTAAGCAGAGAGAGTGTAGTGCTCCTGCTAGACACTATTTCGTCGAGCATTAGAGGAGCGGCATAATCTGCGGCCTTCTGTTACAGTTTAATTGAATAACCTTACGTCGCATCATTTAAGTTCAGAGACTTAGCTAACCGTTGATCATCAATCGGGGATGCTGTCCTCTTTGCGGTTCTTCCGTAGGCTCAGGGTTAGGCGACGGCTCCGCAGGGGACAAGGACGAATTTACCACTTCTACTCGGTTTTTTGTTGAAGCACAGGTTTGCATTTTCCGTCGAGGGCCTGCCATAGTCCAAGTGGCGCCTGGCCTCGGCTATCTTCATCCTCTATCTTGGGCAGGCTGCAGAGTTGGCTGCATGCCCGGGTACCCCGCGGGTATAACATGAGTGGGACCCCTCGCAATCTTTTGCGACGTGACCCAGGTGCCTCACTTATGACAGCGTTTGACTGTGACTACTTTGAATGTACTAAATCAAGCCTGGTGCATAACTGCCACAGTTGGGCACCAGGCTCTGGCAGTTGAGCAAACCCACTCTGAGATTAAACAGGACTTCCAGCCAAGCAGCCAGGCCTAGAAAGGAAATGAAACCGCGGTTACACAAATTCTAGTTTGATCAAGAACACAAGTACATGAAACATATTATATGTACACATATTGACATGAGCCAATTAGGTTTACAAGAGTTAGGACTTCTAAAAAGAGTATTTAAGGCCATTAAGAAAGAAAATAGGCTCCGATACGAAGAAAAACAGAGAATGCGTCATACAAGACAGCGTATACAGGCCGTGGCTTCTGCTGCCGACACGTCCGACCACAGGTAATCCACTAATCAATCACATAGAATGGACGACACATTTTACAAATCTTCTCAGCGGTAAGACGACTCTCTTAATAAAAGACCCCGAATCTGAGTTTATCCCCTTTACGGAAGCCGAAGTAAGACTAGCAGTTACATCAAAGCAAAATAACAGGTCAGCGGGGCCAGACCAAATCGTGTACGAGCACGGTAAGCGCAACATTAGTATGTTATGCTCCCCATTAACGAAACTTTACAATATGTGCCTACGCAATGGTAAATACCAGATGAGTGGAGAAAAAGCTACAAGGGCAAAGGAGATGCTACAGACCCAAAATCATACCGAGGCATCTTCATAACAAGCGTGATGTATATAGTGCTCGCGTCGCTCATCGCCTCGAGGCTCTACGAGGGCACAATCCATACAACTCTCTACTGAACAACACGGATTTTTTCGAAAACGCTCAACTCTAGACCACTTTGAACGTTGTACTGGACCATGTAGAAGAACGGAAGACTCAAGGGGAAATGACCTACGCAGCATTTGTTGACTTTTAAACCGCCTTTGACTGCGTACCTAGGGATCGCCTTTTGCAAGTCATTCACATCAGATACGCAATTACGGGCCCGATGTAAAACCTCTTGCATGACATGTTAGTTTTATAACCACATCTTATTATAAACGGCGACCATTACGTCAGAGACCCAATTATACAGAGAACCGGTGTTGCCCAGGGAGACTCTATAAGTCCGTTTCTATTCAGCCTATACGTGGCAGGTCTGACAAAAGTTCTACGAAGGTAACGCATTCTATGCTGATGACCTGGTCGTTCTCGCAAAATCCTAAGACCACTTAAAGTTTATCTCAGAGAATCGGAAAAGTGGTGCAATGAAAATAGACCGACATTAAATATAAACAAGACAAAAGTCCTACGTTTCAGTCGCGGAGGAGCATATGCCCACCGCAGATCGCCGTATAAAGATAAACGGCCGCCCCTGTAGAGGTAGTAAGTTACCTCCCATACTTAGGAGTGACGCTAACTTTAAGACTCTCGTTGGAAGGCACATAGAGGAAAAACGGGCCAAAACAACGGCAGCTATAATGCTTCTTGGAGAACTTCGTGACACTGACCTAAAAATTTCCGTCAACCTTTTTAAAATAAAAATTGCACCAATAGTTCGATATAGCTTACAGGTGATTGCGCCTCACCTTAAGCTGACAGACCTCAAACACATCGACCGAGTTAACTGCTTTATACAACGTGCACTTTGACTACCTAGGAATGCATCGGCGACATTAGCGTTAGCACTATGTCGAGAGAGAACCTTTACGGAGGACCTTATATCTGACGGAATGCCATTTGGGTCGATACCTAGTGTTTAGAGAAGAAAGAAATATTAATTTTGTAATGCAGAACTATACAGAGGGACCAGCGTTCTCCACATATAAGTGGAAATAGGCTCTACAAACAAGTCGGACACTGTTGTGTAAGATAACCTGGCATGGTTATCGCCATTATATATGTCTGAAAAGAGCGTATTATGAAATTGACCAATGTGTGTGCAAATTTTGTGGAGAATGTAACATCAACTGCTACCACTTGACACGATGCGCGTCAATCGACGCACAATCACTGCCGCAACGTGTGAAATACCGGCTTAGTTGTAACAGTGAATTATAAGACGTGCAAATTGTAACTTGTAACTACCAATGGTAGGGCGAATAAACTGAATGACTACCAGCCAATCTGGATTTGTCCAACCCTAATCAGCTTTGCGAAGCCGAATGAAAGTTTCGGGCCAGAGCCGACCACGGGCCGTTGGCTCCTTTCTGTGGTTCTTCTACAAATAAGAGGCCAGCAACGCTGGCGGCATGCCTTATTGCTCGGCCGGCATCTTGTATATGTGTATTAGTGTGTATAACGCATTACATATAGCAATATTGTATCACGCAGTGTATACACGTAGTATAATATATATAGTAGTACTGCACCGAACAGTATATATAAATGTATCTGTATATGCATGACAGTGCTGTGGTACCAATATAAGTATATGTAAGACATAGGTGGAGAACACTCATCGCTTTTGCCTGCTAGGCAACCTATACCCCGATAAGGGACTAGGTAGGGCCTGTATGAACGAAGGAAATCCCTCTCAAGGAAATGCCCAAACAAGAGCCCCGGATGCCAGCCGAGTGGGAGCTCATATGGAAGAGAGTGATGGCGGATTGGAGACTGACTCAATGGCCACGACTAAACTCCCCAATGATCGCCAACGTTCCAGGACGCTCCAGAGAAGCCCGAGATGACGGGCCGTAAGGAACTAAGAAAGACAGCGGCAAAACAGCTTGTGGATTGAACTCCATGATAGAAGCACTTCAAAAATGTGCCTCCGAATTGGAAGCTCTTACCGTCAAGCACACTAAAACCTAAACTGACATCAAAAGAGTATCAGAGAGGCTTCACAGTGCGGCCGGGGGGCTTCATGAAAAAAACCGTCTCGAACTAACACAGCTATGAAACAAGCTAAAAGAGGCTCTAAAGCTGGAAGCGGAGCTCCAGCCAGGAAATGCTTAAGAGCCGACCCTAGTCACAAAGGCATTTAGAAATCCACAATTCTGCAACAGATGTAAGTCGAAGATAAGCGCTAAGGAGATTAAGAATGTGCAAGAGAACCACCGTGCAGCAGAGCTGCACAAGTGCATGAAGGAGGCAACGATGGAGGAGGAGCCGGTCACGCTGATTAAAGAAAATTGTCCAATACGGCTCTAAAGCAAAGCCATGGATGTTTACGGTAACATTTTGACTGAATTTAAAACGTAGGTGAGGGCCGTAGTGATACGCGACAAATCGGCCAAATACTCAGAGCTCGTTGCTTATGCCACAGAGTTCAACGGTTACCTAAGTAAAAGCCGTCAAACCTGAAACGTGCAGTATTTCGAACGCGGGCGGCAATGGTGATGAAAAAACTAAGATCCCGTCGCAGAGGAATTACCAGAGAATACTAGGACTCTCGTAGTCGGAAAACTAGAGGAAAGAGAAGTTATTACGCATCGACAGCGAGCCAGCAAGACGCAGAAACGCAGGAGCAGACACCGGTCAAACGGACTAGAGGAGACTCCCGTTAGCGTTCTACTTTCTGGAAAACTTGAATACAGTGATAGCCTGAAAGGCATTTTAAGGAGGACAGCTCGGCGCCCCAGTAGACTTCTGTCTCAATAAAGGTCAGAAAAAAGGATAGAGGAAGAGAGAAAGTGTCGGAAGCCCACACAGAACCGTCAGGACGTACACAGTGGTTTTCCGAGTAGTTGCCCCCATTTATTGCCCGGTAACTCAAAATAGACTCGTCGTGATGCTCCTCCGACAGTAAAAACAGCTCAATGGTAAGAGCTGACAACACTGCTAGCTTTGTCTAGAGTGATCGCTGCGGTGCACTAGATATTCGCGGAAAATGTTGCTACTTTCAGAATACCAAACGGAAACCTAGCATTTTGCGAGTAACTTAATATAATTGATATATTAGGTTTTTTTTAAATTTTTTTTACAGGGGCCAGGAACAAAAATGCAGAACGCACACCCTTTGGTCTGGGTAGTGTGGGACTCTCAAACCCACTAAAAACCTGGTGACCCCCTAACCTACATGACCGGGATACTTGTGGTATTACTTCAGTGCATGTAGGGAGCCGCTATTCTGGCTCTCAATCTTCGGCCTGGCGGCGCTCCATGCGTTGCCGCCGCTCTTCCGTCAGCTTTATCTTCTCTCTCATAACAGTCTCCACAAAATCAGAGCCCGCCTCCCAGCTTTTTTTCGAGTTGAGCATCTCTGAGAGTAGGTCTCTCGTCGTATTGCACTGCACGTCTAGTCGTGAGCGGGTTGTCTGTCTCGTGATCTCAAGAGTTCTGCATGTAAAAAGCGTGTGATCCACGTCGCCGGTTTCGCCGGCATCGCACAAGACACATATGTCTACCTCAGTCCTTCAATCTTTACCATGTAGGTCTGGAAGCTGCCATGACCGGTGAGAACTTGGGTTAGGTAGTACGTCGTCTCCGCGTACTGGCATCGGTACCATTTGATGAGATCTGGGATTATTGACCTCGTCCACGACCCTGGTGCATCTCGTTTAGCCCCAGTCCACTCAGCCTCCCAGCTTTCCAGAGTCTTTATTCTTGCATCGTCTTTTCTAAGTGTCTGGTCCCGGTATAAGAGGATATTCTCCTCTATACGTTTTGGCCAAGGTATCACGCGGGAAATTACCAGCACAGCGTCTGTAGACACCGTTCTGTACGCTCTGGCGACCCTGATGATCCAGCACTCTCTGCGCCTTCCTTAGTTTTTTCTTATTCTTCTTGGTCTTCAGTGCAGCTGGTACCCACACTGCTGACCCGTAGAGCAGAATTGAATCAGCGACTGATGCTAAAAGACGGCGCTTTTTCTCCGAGGGCCTTGACTCTCTCTCTTCTCTTGTTCTTGGCATTAGCCTGGCGAGCTTGCCTGCAACCTGGTGCGTTTTGGCCGTTGCATAATCAATGTGGGCTGTACAACTTAAGTTTCTGTCGAGCATAACACCCAGGTATTTGACCTGCTTGTGTATCTGGATCATGTGACCGTCCACACGGATATCCAGCTCCCGGCAGTGCTTTCTACCAATAAGCAAAACCGCCTCGCTCTTTTCCGGTGCTAACATTAGGTGGTGCGACTTCATCCACCGGCTAACCCCATCTAAGGCGTCATTTGCTCGGTCCTCCAACAGCTCCGCATCCCTTGCGGTGACTAAGATTGCCAGGTCGTCGGCATAGGCAACGAACTCAACACCGCGAGGCCTGCTTACCTCCAGCACGCCGTCGTACGCTAAGTTCCATAGCGTAGGTCCTAGCACGGAGCTTTCTGGTACACCTGCAGTCATCGCGTACTCCCTGCCGTCGTAGCTCACACTTTGTTTGGCCAGATACGACGCTATCATACGCCGAATGTACGCTGGTACTCCCTTTTCTCCACCGCATTCAGAATCACCCTCCAATTTGCGCTGTTAAACGCATTCTTTACATCCAGCAATATCAGGAGGCAAAGATTACGAACTCTGGGGCTCTTCTGTCTCTCCTCTGCGGCCTTAGCGAGTATCTTGCTAATGGGCTGGAACGTGGACCTTCCTTTACAAAACCCGTACTGATCCTCTGCTTTACCTCGATTGCGTCATTAAGTCTGCTCGCGAGTATAGACTCCACGGTCTTGGCAACTGTGTCAAGAAGACAGGTGGGCCTGTAGGCTGAGGCCGAGCATGGCTCCTTCCCCGGCTTTGGGATAAGAGCCAGGCGGGCCTTTTTCCATTCTTCTGGAAACTGTCCCTCTCTGAGAAGTGCGTTTACGACCGTTTTAAAGGCCGATGGGCACTCCTTTATTAGACATTTGATCGCCTCCGGGGGTATGCCGTCGGGTCCTGGAGCCGTGCCTTCTGACATCCTTTCAGCCGCTCGCTGGACCTCTTCGAGCGTTACAGGAGGAATATCTTTCTCATTCACCTTAATAGGGTCTCTGCCGTCCTCCGTCTGCAACGGAAAAAGGTGAGCCACAATAGCTTCTACGAGATTAGGTGGGATCGTTAGAGCTCTCTTGGTCAGTTTGTCCATCACAATTTTGTAGGGCTTTTCCCACACGTCCTGCTCGATCTTCCTAATCAGTTGGTTCCAGCACCAAAGCTTACTCTTTCTGATGGTGGTCTTCAGGTTTACGCGTGTTGCCTTGTATTCGGACCAGCGATCATCTGCCTTATCCCGCCACTCCTGCTCAGACGATTCTGTTCTCGCCTTTTTGGCCTTCCCACGGGCCCTAGTGTATCGGCGCCGGGCTCCAATGCACTCTCTCCGTGCAGCGGCCACCTCGGGGGACCACCACTACTTTGGTGCAGCGTTTCTCCGCCGCGGATGTACTGGAGCTGGCATTGCCTTCTCACATGCTTTACAGAGGATATTTGCCTAAGCTTTTCTCGTTGAAGGTGTCCTTCAGTTCGTTACAGCCCCGACCTATACAAGATTTATTTAATCAGCAAAGTATTAGAAACATCTCTTTTCCTACGGGATCTCAGGAAACCCTTCGGCGGAGGGAAGAGACCCTTCGACTGACGCCGCGTTTCCCCGCTGAAGCTCGATCGATACTCGCTGCAGTAGGAACTCTCCAGAACGAGGATCCCTTGTAACTGCGTTCAGTCTTTTTCCAAGCTCCTTGAAAAATTTTGACGTTTCTACACCCATGGGTCCGTAAGTTTCTATGGCAATTGGCTGGACAATAAACTGCGGATTGAGTTCTCTGTATTTCGCTAACTTGCGGTCCTCCGCAAGACAAGCAGAAGCACCAGCTTACTGGCTTGTTCGGGCGACGTAGCTCCTGGCCAATGTACACGACACGGTAACGTCCCATACAAGTAGACGACCTCTTTCCCAAGGGGTTAGAGTTTTGCCGTCCGGTCGTAACCCACTATTGGCGCTGAGGCCTAGTGGCTCTTTCACAGCCGGCACCTGTGCACTATGCAGTGCACGACAGACGACGTCCTTTATTGCATAGTGTCGTGGGTGGCGGCCGGCGCTGTATCGACACGATAGAGCGTGTACCCCTGTTGTTGTTACGGGGAACCGACACCGGTTGCAAAGATGAGCGGCACAGACCGACTCCCCCAGCCGCAGACCAGACACGATGCGGAGTGTGTTATTGTCCAGCATCGTACCTAGTTGCGGCGAGGGGAGGGCCTGAAGCCACTTGCCACTCATCGGATCGAAGCAAGCTCGCAGTCTAGCCTTGTCAGCCGTGGTTTGCGCCTGAGACAGGAGATAGGCCTGTTTTCGCTCTACGACAATGGGGTCGAGAGACTCTTGCGTTGGGGAAACCGGTAGAGCCTCCCACCGCGATTCAAATTCGTCCAGGCTCGTACGCGAAGCCCGTTCAATCACCCCCGATGTACCCTCCGGGCCTATGGAAACAATTAGATGTTTAAAATCTGTGATTGAGCCCACGTAGCACGATAAGGCCAGATCTTTAGTTGTACGGACACCGAGGCCACCTGCGCTGATTGGCAGCGTAGCTTGGGCCCATGCGTTGTCTCCTAGGCGCACATTAAGTAAGCATTTGAGTGTCGTCCGGAAGAGTTCGTCGAGAACGTGGAGCAGGTCATCTCTCTTGTACGAGGGAGAACATCGTAAAAGATAAATTAAACGAGGCGTGGAAAGGCTTTGCCGTAGAAGATACAGAGCTGGGTGTGCGTCTAGATGTTTTAATCTACTGCACCACCGTTTTGCATCTGTGAGCCTCTTTTGGAGGGCACCCACAACTGCTGCGTCAGTTAACGGTGCACCCAACAATTCAACGTTTTCCTCTGTTAGCCACTTGATATTGGGTAGTTTTGCTCGCACTGCGGCAGCAGTTTCCTCTCTGTCGTTGCGCGATAACACAAGGAGCTCACATTTTTTGTCGTTGAGCTTCACGCCCGAGACCGCCTCAAAGTCCTGGACCTTCTTAATGTCGGAAAGGACATCAGGCAAATCGCCAGCAAGTAGTCCATCGTCCAAGTACCACGGTCGCAATTCTGACTGCAGTCGTGCCTGAAGCTCATGTAATCCTATGCAGAAGAGGGCAGGCCCACACGGGTCGCCCTGCTGCACCCCACACTTCGACAGCATAGTCTTTCCTTGCCAATAGAGGTTGGACGGAAAGCGATACATCTGGTAGATAGCGGCGTACAGCGCCGTGGTTCGCCGTTTAACCGAGTTTAAAATGTGGTCTCTCCGAATCATGTTAAAAGCATTTTGAAAATCCAACTTCACCAAACATTTTTGGTTTGCGGCCCTGTGTGATTCAATGTATGCAGCGGTGGCATGTACGGCAGCTTCGGTACCCCCCTTAATACCACAGCCAAGTTGCAGTGGGGCAACTAACTCAACAATGTCTTTGATTGATTTCTTGACAAGGACTTTGCCGACAAGTCTTCGTAGAGTAAGCCCCACTGCGATAGGTCTTATTCCACCGTCCTTCTTCCGGAGAGCGATCAGAGAAGCTCCGTAAAATATCGGTAATATAAAATCTGGTAGTTGTCCGTTGATGGCCAGAGTAACAAAGCGGCACAGAGAAAGCAGCAAGGGATTACTGTTTTCATCCTGTCTGCCAATGAGATCCTTTAAGTGGCGAGGGCGAAGTCCATTGGGCCCCCCGCTGGAGCAATTGGGGAAACTTCTAATTGCGTTGCGGATCTCCGCTGGGGTAACGGAGATTTCAGATCCCGGTGGTCTGGTCGCTGGTGCGTCTGGAAAGGTTGTATCTGGGGGGTGTTCGGGGTGCTTGGCTAAGAGGCTCTCGAGGGTTTGTGGATCGACTGGGGCGATCTCGTCAGTAGACAAAAGCGTGCGGGCGGCCGACGAAATATCTCCAAGAGCCAGTTTCGTCTGTACCATTTTTGACCGTCGGGAGTCGGTGTCGCATGGCGAGGGCGTCCCGCGTTTTGTTTCACACAAGTGAGGGTTTTCACTTATTTTAGCTCTTCGACGGAAGCGTACCAGGTTTTCCCGAATAACTGATGTAAGTGTGCGTCCTTTTTCTTTTTTTGCGGGGATGCTAAACACAAGAGAAGGGAAAGCAAATAGCCGTTCCCAATTTTCCGGTAAGACAGACGAGCACAGATCATTTATAGTTTTAGATAATTTTGCTGCAACATGGCTTCTAACAGAGCGGGGGTGTGCAAGATATCATTTTTAGCTTAGATTTAATTTCCACGACTTTCGAAAAATAGTCGGCGATGTGAAAAGGTTGGCCAGGGTCGGTTTGAAATGGTTGGTTCGGTAGTCGGTTCAAAGTTATCGGCTGAATGGGCGTGTCTGCTTGTAATTGACCTGCGAGTTGTTCTGTCTGCGTGGTTGACGAGACCCAGCGTCGGATATCAGTTTGCCGACTGGTCATTATAAGTTTTCGGTCTGTACCACCTGTGAGCCATCTAAGACACGAGATCGCGAGGGAACCGGGTCTTCGATTGAGTCTTCTGTTTGTGTAGGGGTGAAAACCGCTTTTATAGCATTTTCTATCTCTTTACGGATGTCTATCCCACCAGACTGGGCAGCGGGAACCGATTGTTTCGCAGGTACGGCCCGAGAGTTTAGAGACAGTCCCGGGATGATCGACGCGATTATTTTTTTCGATAACAGCGCCCACTTGAGCCACAATGGTTTCAACTATACGCGGGATAAGTTTTTCTGTCACCGACTGCAGGATCTTTTCTATGCTGAGTGCAGGAGTACTCACGTTCTCAGCGACTGTATTTACAGGCTGACTTGGGGCGGGCTCCCTTGCTGTCGTATCGCGCGCGTTATTTACAGAAACTTTGACTCCATTTGGACGACAGCGGCAAAACTGCGCCTGCTAAAGTTTGCGGCGGGCTTTATGTCCACCACGCGTGCGCAAAGTTTAACAGGTAAGGCCTCAGGTTGTTTCTGAATGACATGTTTGGCGGACTTCTTTAGGAGTTCTATACGATTTAGCCGCTGCACACACGACCCAAATGTCGCTTCGTGGTTACCTTTGCATAAGCAACAGCAAGCGGGCTGATTGCAATATTTTCTAATGTGACTGGTGGAACCACAGCGTCGGCATCGGGGACTCGTTAGTCGACATTCCGACTGCAGATGGTCTAGACTGTAGCAGCGGTAGCAATGGAGAGGCTCCCGGTAGAAAACCACACCGTGTGACTTAAAACCCAAGCGTACTTCAGCCGGAAAATTTGCTCCGGAAAATGTCAGAATGACATTATCCGTGGCCATCACAAAACCCGTTCTGGCGTTTTTGGATCCAACACTAACTGCTTCAGTGACTCCAAGCGGTTTAAGAGCACTGGTAATAGCAGATTCGGTTAACGATGGGTGCACACCGCTTATCTTGCCTTTCACTACCGATCTGGAACCACTTATTCGAGAAGTGACGGGAACACCGGCTAACGACTGCAGACTCAACAGAGCTGCCCTATCCTCAGGATTTTCTGCGACAATAACCAGATTTCCCGCTCTAGTGAAAGTGGGTTTTTCTACCGGACCGGAAATATGCTTCGCGATGTCGTTGCATATGGCATTAAAGTTTGTTTCCAACTGATTATCTTCGGCTGAAAATATTACAGCATCAGTTTTCTCTTTGACTTGAACCTTGGTAATTGCTTCTTTAGCTACCACAGGTTTTCCCCCAGCGCCTACCTCACACCATCCTGCACCATCTCCAGCCTCAAGCGGCGTTCCACTAACAACCACTTGATTTCTTTGCAAATCTACAATTATATCGGAGTCAACTGCAGCTGGAGCCGCGCTGTCACCGCCGTTGCCACTCTCCTCTGGTTGTTCTCCAGCTGACTGCTTCTTTGCTGTTGAAACTGTCCACTTCTTTCTTTTCTTCTCATCTGCCTTGCTCAGCTGCTGCTGTAGAGGCGGACTGCTGGCCTTCCGTTTGTTGTTTTTCTCCTCCCCATCGCCGTCGTCAGTACATGCCGGCGGCTGTTGCTTGGTGACGTCAGTATCAGCAGTAGAGACCGCTTTTGTAGCAGCACCGAGACGGGTGTCGTTTTGCACGTCACGGGTCTTGTTCTGCACGTCACGGGTATCAGCTGATAATTCTGCGGTTGGCTCCGATGCTACCAATGGTGGAATTAGTGGCTTTAAAGGCGGACTCCGTTCAACCGGCATTGCGCTTTGAATGCACTGGCTTTTGTAGAATCACCTCACCACAGCACAACCGTCAAGACAGTCGAAAGTTAAGTTAAAACTTGCACAAAACACAGAGCTCAGTCAAAACACGTCTGCACCCTTCGAATGTAAACATTCGAAAAAAAAGAAAAGCCCCGAACTATCTCCTCCTTGAGCTTCTTTTTCCTTATCCTGCGAGCCGACCATCTGGGCCTGTAGCATCCAGCGGCAGGCACCGTGCTTTTGAGTGATCCGTCGTTTGTCGCCGTGTATGTAATATATCGGTGGTCACTGAGGTTCTCTTCATGTTCGAGGACGTCCCAGTTCACTACTCTGTAGGGTGTGTTCGCGGCGCTGATCGTCAGGTCTATAAAGGCTTCCTGATCTCTGCGGGCGAGCGTCGCGGCCGCTTTTGGGTTGTTCAAAACCAGAAGGTTCCGTTCGGCCAACCATTCCATCAGGGATTGTCCCCGAAAGTTGGTGCGCCTACTACCCCAAAGCACAGACGCCGCGTTGAAGTCTCCCGTGATAATCTGGGCCTGATGATCCTGCGTTCTGACGCTGACGTCCAGTGCCTCAAGGTATTCTGCAAATTCCTCTTGGCCTCTGTTGGGGGAGAAGTAGCAGCTATAGAATACTGCGCCCCCATCGATCTGTATCCAGGTAAACCCTTTTCCCTGGCCCCTGTCCCGGACTGCAATGTATTTTCGACGGTTTGTCTACCAGATCGTGGTGTCCGTTCTTTCGTCTACAGTCCATACCCTTTTGTTTGCTGCCTTTGCCAGGGCCTCGTTTGGCTCTGACAAGATACATAGATCAACTCCCAACCGGTCTACTGCTGCCGCAAGGAGGTCATGTGCGGCCCTGCATCTATTGAGATTAACCTGCAAGACCTTATTTTCCTGATCCGTTCTTGCCGCCATAGCTGCATCTGCCGTTGCATTTCTGGCTAAGGTGGGAAACTTCGACGTGTGTCTCTTACTTGGTCTCTTCCAACCACTTTCCTCCGTTTCGTGGTTTGCCCTAGTCTCCTCTGTTGTCGGGCAACTGACACTCTTCTGTGGTCCCTCCTGTCGGAGTAGTAGACCTATCTTCTTCCTTCGCAGATCATCCACCCCTTTTCTGTAGGCAGGACATGCCATTGAGTTTGCTGAGTGCCCTGCCACAGAGCATACGTAGCACTTTCTACGTGCTAGTAGAGATGGAGGGATGGGAGATCCGTCCATCTTAGCAGTGCAGTTTCTTGCTAGATGTCTAGTGGCTCCGCAGCGATAGCATCTGCGGTCTTGAGGCACTTCTTCAGCACAATCCTTCGCCGTATGCCCATCCCCTGGCATCTCGTGCAGCATGGGAGATCGATCCGTTCGGTCACCCGGCAGGTTGACCAACCCACACTAAGTCGTCCTCTCTTCAGTAGAGCCTCGCCGATCCTTCTACTTATGACCAGGGCAGAGATACACATTCCATTTGCCGCTTTGCGTGGGACCTCTGTAGTTACCTCGCCCTCCCCCTGGACCTGGTTTTTGACGGCGTCCCTTTGCCAGGTTTCGACACTAACGTTCGATGAGACCTTTAGCGAATTCTTCGCACCCACGGCCTCTCTTTCTCGTACTTTGAGCCGGATGTCTCCGTTAGCCGCTCCCTCGACCTGAACCTGTACCCCGAATCGGTCCGGGCAGACTTTGGTTTGCAGTTCTTTTAGGATGTCGGCGTAGGAGCCACCTCCCGTTCGGACCACCACTGTGTTCGTTCTGGCGATTCTGTGCGTGCTTTGATGCTTTCTTTCTTTCTCACTCCTTTTTTCTGGCCTTTCTTAAGGCAGAAATCTACTGAAGCGTCCAGTTGTCCTCTCCAACATGCCTCTGCGGCCTTTCGGGCTATTACCGTGTCCGGTCTTTCGGGAAGTGGACCGCTATCGGGCGTCTCTTCTGGCTCGTTTGACCGGCGTCTCGCTCCTGCGGCCCTGCGTCTTGTTCAGCTCGCTGTAGATGCGTGGTCATTTGTCGGAAGAGCCTTACGACGCTTTTGACCTCAACTTATCCTTCCTCTAGTTTCCGACCACGAGAGTTCTAGTGATCTCTGGTAATTCCTCTGCGGCGGAATCTCCGTTTCCGGTACAATTTCCGCACGGGTTCGAAATACTGCCACGTTTCCAGGTTTGACGACCTTTACTCGGTTTACCGCCGGGAATTGCGGCGTCAAGTGAGCAAGGAGTTATGAGTCTTTGGCCGACCCTTCGCGTATGACCACCACCCTCACTTCTCTTTCTGTCAAAATGCTACCGTGAACATGCTTTGTCTTGCTATAGAGTCGTATAGGCCAATTCTCTTTGATTAGCGTGACCACCTCCTCCTCAGTCGTTGCCTCGTTTATGCGCCTGTGCAGCTCTGATGCGCGCTGATCCTCTTTCTCTTTCCCAATCTCCTCGGCGCTGATCTCCGTCTTACATCTGTTGCAGATTTGCGGATCTCCAGATGCCTTTGTGACTAGGGTCGCCTCTGAAGCATCTGCTGGCTGGAGCTCCATCGCCAGCTTTAGAGTCTCTTTTAGCTTACTTCGCAGCTCTGCCAGTTCGATACGGCCATCTTCATGCAGTCTCCTGGCAGCCCTGTGGAGCTTTTCTGAAACCCTTTTGATGTCAGTTTGGGTCTTGGTGGGCTTCACGGTAAGTGCTTCCAATTAGCACCTTCTAGTAGTGCTTCAATCATGGAGTCCAGTCTATAAGTTGTTTCGGTCGCCTTTTCCACTTCCTTGTGGCCCGTTTCTTCGGGCTTCTCTGAAGCGTCTTGGAGCATTCGTTCAGCTGCTGCTCCTGCCGTTTCTTGATCAATGGGGATCCTAGTCGTGGCCACCGAGCCAGTCTCCAGTCCGCCGCAAGTCTCTTCTATCTGAACTCCCGTTAGGCTAGCATCCGGTGCTCTTGTTAGGGCCTTTCCTTGGGGAGGATTTCCTTCGTCCATACAGGCCGTAATGGAATCTTCGTCCATAGTTAGGTTACGCTCATTCATACGCCCCTTGTCCGGGCGTAGGTTGCCTGATAGGCAGCAGCGGTGAGTTTTCTCCACCTGTGTCTTATATATACCTATATCGGTACTAAAGCACTATCACGCATACATATACACATATAAATACACACTGTTCGGTGCAATACTACGACATATAGTGTACTGCGTATATAGACTGTGTGATACAATATTGCGATATATAATGCGCCATATATAATACACAATATCTACACGCTAGTCTATATATTATATATATATATATATATATATATACGGAGTGTGGTACAGTAAGTTGCTTTTTTGCTATCTATCTGTACCCACGCCAGACACTTTTTATATAGTGCAGTGTTACACTGCGTTAGTTGAGCTGCCGTTATAATTCAAATTTGAATGCTCGGCGGACCGCTCGGAGCTTTCCGACCGCTGCGCGGGTGGTTTTGTTTTGGTTCACCCTGCCGAGAAGGACTTGTTTGAACTTCACAGCAGCCTGGCTCCTTACCCCATCGTCGCACGGTCACGCAAAATACACCAAAATGGTCACTGAGTTTTACACATCACTACGGTTTTTCACTCTCTAGGTTTACCTGCCTGTGTACACACGAGCAAACATAACCTCTCGGAGCTCCGTAGGCACACGTCCACACTCTTTGGCGCCAAACTAGCTTCTGATATAATAGGGTTAGATTCTTGCATCTGGCTAAACAAAGGCGTTAGCCTAAAATGGTATGGCAGTATTTTGTTTGTAACAACGATATTTACCAGAACGCTAATATTAAAACGGTTTGTAGTCGTCTGTGTGCTCCCACCTTGTTATCGTCAGCCG
Source organism: Dermanyssus gallinae (assembly GCA_003439945.1). Taxonomy (NCBI): domain Eukaryota; kingdom Metazoa; phylum Arthropoda; class Arachnida; order Mesostigmata; family Dermanyssidae; genus Dermanyssus; species Dermanyssus gallinae. Next base: position 4,672 of record QVRM01001532.1, on the reverse strand, counting down.
CCGCGCTTGCATTTTAGTGATGAAGCCATGCATTGTTCCTTTTTTGATTTGTTTAGTAAGTGACCCAGTGTCTAAGTAACTAAGGAGTACGAACGAATTTTAGTAAAGCCACGCTGTTCTGAGTTTTAAACACTCTTTAGAAAATAAAAATATCGCCACCTAGGGGCCACCAGGCGCATTGACTCAATTGGTACATGGCTCCAGCAAGCCGTGGTCCCTTTTGAGTTCGTAAAGCTTCGTTCAACATTATTATTATTATTATTATTATTATTATTATTATTATTATTATTATTATTATTATTTTATTATCATTCAGGTAAAACAATTGTGAGGTATGAACGTTTAAGCCAGGTTCATCCTGCTTTGTTCCCTTGTCAGTTCATTGCGCCTATGATTGATGCCACGTTCCCTGTACAAACGGCCAAGGACATCATCTGTCTCAAAAACATGGCCTCGCGTCGATCACCCGCAACGTCTTCTATGCGTTTTCCGATATCTTTCAGGATTTTCGCTGTACCTGTGCTGATGGGACCAAGTGTCTCCAATGTAATGGGCACAAGGTGGTAGCTTCTTGATAGTTCGAGATACTTCCTTCGTTTTTCAGAATCCGCGCGCTTTGCTACCCATCCAGATTCGACTGCGCTGTGACATAAATACGACAAGGCCGCCGTGCATGAAACCGTAACATCCCATACAAGGCTTTTTCCGTGTGACCATAGCGGGATTATTATTATTATTATTAACCGCTGTCTTCTCTTCGTGCTCCGCTAATAGAACCTTCTTCTGATCCCACCAGCCAACCGCCAGCGAATGGAGGGCCGCCATCTAGCCAACACCTGCCACCCTTTTCTCCCTCTCCTCTTCACCGGTTACTAGCCAACGTCAGATGACACGCAGGGTGCTGCGCAGGATTCCAAAGCTTCGAGCTGAACCGCGCTACTCACCCTTGCTCCAAATAACCTGCATGTCCCACAAAAAAACTCAACGAGGCCATAGTCTGGCCAGCGTGATCAAGGAAAAAGTGGCTCTTTTCGGAGGTGCAGATCTCAATCGCGTAGAACCTACCTAGGTGCTCATAAAGCTTGATTTTAAGAACGCATTCAACATCGTAAGACGGGATTACCTTTTGAAGGCGGTTGCGACACATTGCCCCCAGATGACGCACGTCAATCAAGCGTACCGTACCGCTTCTTACCTGGCCCTACCAGATGATCTTATAGCTGTCACGCACCGCGCTCTTACAGTCAGGATGAGGGCTACGCGGTGGGACGTACGGAGGTTTCGCTCACAAGAAAGAACGACACGATAACGTCGGTTAACACAGTAACCTCGGGAGCTTGGCGTGAGCGCGCGAAACTACCGGCCGTTCGGAGATGCCGTCGATTCGTTCTCTTCGATGTCTCTGGCTCGTCTCTAATAGGTCATTATGTCGGCCCGTTATATACGCGCCGACTTGAAAGTGCATGCAGATGCGCTCTCCCGCCGCCGCTCCCGGGTGCTCTCATTTATTCATTTCTCAATACATTTTACATATTAAATAGTTTTGTGTCGTTTATGTATCTGGCATACTTAACATGCATACTTAGTAGTGTTTGCTCTTATAGTTGTCTGTGTATTACAATAATTACACGTTATTTTCGATCTGCATTACTTAGCGTATGGGTTCGGCCGGCTGTCGATAGATGGCCGTCTTGAATGTAATGTGCACGTCTTAGCGGTTACTGAATGTTCACTTACACAAGATGATAGCTTAAAGAATGTTCCATTTCCGCGTTAGCTGCTCTTGAGTGTTCTATTACACATGTTGATAGCTTCGAGAGTGTTCTATTACGCGTGCTGGCAGCTTCTAGCATGTTCTTTCTCTCAACGTCTCTCTTGCACGGCCGCTCTGACACCCGCGCCAATAGGGGGTGAAGCGGGTGTTGCGCTAAGAAGAACACGACTCACATAGTGTTCGTCACACTCCCCCTGGAAACGGTGGTGCAGTGTAGCCATCGTTTCGTGTCAAATGCTGTGGTCGTTGAGGGTGGAGTGGAGCAACAATGTTCAAGTGTATATGTATTCATGTTATATTTTTTATTATTATTTATTAATCTACCTCTAGTTTATAAAGTAACTGTATTGGTCGGCGTAATGTGAGGCCTGAGGCCATCCTGACGGTACAGGACCTTTGTCTAAGGTCCGTCCTCTCCCCCCCTGATAGAGAAATGACGCGACAAAGAGGGCCAAAGGCTCTGGAGGGTAAGGGGTCTTTTAGTATGCACAAGTCGCCGACTTTCAAGGGTCTGCTGTCGACAGGTTGGTTTGTGTGAGCGGTTCGTAGGGTACTGTAAGTACTCTTCTTGAAACGCTTCCAGAAAGCACTAAGTATGGATTGTTGGTGCTTCCAACGCTTTGAGAAGATTATTGCTGAGAATTCGGAGGGGTCCTTTGTAGTCGGGACGTTTCTGGAAAAACTGCTTTATTTTTGTATCCGTACATTAGGTCTGCTGGCGTGAGTGCGTTTATATCATCTATGCTGGATGATACTGAAGTTAACGGTCTTGGTTCACCATGTTCTCAATGTCCGTTAAAAGTGTGGCTAGAACTCTGAAGTTGGGAACATTTGTGCCGAGTACTTTACGAAGGGGTCGTTTCACCGATTGTACCATTCTTCCCACCAGGCCTCCGTGCCAGGGGGATCGCTCTGTGATAAATTCCCATTTTATACCCGAAAGGGCTAATAATTATTGCGTGTGTTTATCTTTTATGTTTTTAAAGATAAATTGTATTTCTTTTGCCGCTCTTTTAAATGTTGATGCGTTGTCAGAAAAAAATAATTGAGACGGCGGTTGTGTTCTGTTTAGGAACTTGCGGAGTGCTAGTAGGAACTCTGCGCAAGACAGATCTGGGATCAACTCCAGATATATTGCTCTGGAAACTGCGCAGACAAACAGTGTAATGTAGCTTTTTAATCTTAAACCGTTATCGTCTCTAACGTATATAGGTCCTGCGAAGTCAATGCCCGTGTAAGTGAAAGGTGGCACTTGCTCTAAGCGGAAAGCTGGTAGAGGTGGGGTTTGCTCAGCTGCCGCCTTTGCTTTGAACTTCATGCATACTTTACAGTTGGAAAGAACTTTTTTAATTGCTCTGCGAGCATGTAGAATAAAGTATTTCGAACGTATGTGGTGAAGGGTGGCCGAAACGCCCGCCTGAATGTATGCAATTATATGCATGGATGTGATTGATCAATAATCTTACTAATGGGTCCTCGCCCGGGAGGGAGCACGGGATACTTTTCCTCGTAAGATAATTCTCTGGATTTCTCTAGTCTTGATCTGCAACGGACTAGGCCTGAATTATCCGTAAATGGGTTGTACTGAAACAAGCGACTAGTTTTGGGTGTGTTTGCACGTCCAGTAAGCATTTCTGAACTGAAATAAACACTTTGTATATTTTTCAACAGCGTCACTTCGGCTGAGGTGTATTCTTCTGAGCTGATGTGCTCGTTCATTGTGCTATTTCTGTCGTGTTTTTGATAATGGGGTAGCCATCTTTTAATGAATGCCACTGTGCGCACGGCTTTAGCCCAAGTAGAAAATCTATGCGCTTGCAGCATGCTCTCGTTTACTTTTCCTAAATGGGTAGACGTTGCTAGGCAAGCGGAACTTTTCCTTATTTCTATTTCTGACTCTGGGTCAACTGGAATCTCGACGTTAAGGTCGTAGGAAGGGAACCCTGGGTATGATAGCCAGTTGGGGCCGGCAAGCCACAGGTCGGCGGTTTGCTTTGAAAGTAGTGTAGATCCTCTGCTCAGAATATCCGCCGGGTTGTCACTAGACTTAACGTAATTTCCAAGCGCTTGGTTTGGTTAGTTGCTGGATTTCCGTAATCCTGTTCGATACGAATGGTTTCCATTTCTCTGGGGAATCCCCGATCCAATCCAGAACTGAGGAGTTATCGCACCAAAAATAAATTGATTCGGTGGGCAAGCCAATGTAATCTTTTACTTTGGAAGTTGTTCTTGCCGCGATTAAAGCTCCTAATAATTCGAGCCTATGGATTGTCCAAATACCTTTAAGAGGGGCTAGCCTGGCTTTAGACATCACAAAAGAGATTGCGGCTGAGCCGTCTTTGTAGATTTTTCGTAAATAAATTACGCAGCCGTAAGCTACCTTGCTTGCGTCGCAAAACACATGTAATTCTTCTTTAACTGGTTTTATGTCGCTTGGTAAACTAAACGGTCTGCTAATTTGTGGGGTGGGGTTTAACTGTAAACTTTGAACGAAGTCGTTATACGCTTTTAAGTTTGCGTCGGTCAGTACCGTGTCTCAATCTACTCTTTTTTTGCCATAGTCTCTGAAGAAGTATTTTCGAGCTTATGACAATGGGAGAGATTAAGCCGAGAGGATCAAATATTTGCGCTAGACCTTTAAGAGGTTGCGTTTGGTGGCTTTGTTGTTGTTAAAGCAGGAAACTGCTTTTTCCGTAAAGACGCCTAAATGGTCTGAGGTCTGATTCCAACGTATTCCCAAGAACTTAAAATTCTCGTCGGCAAAGGCAACTGTGGTGCCCTGTAGCGGAGCTGAATCTTTCATGAAGGTTCCCAATGCATCTAAATTGGTAGCCCACTTTTTTAAAGGAAAATGTCCTGCTAAGAATATTTCATTCATAAGTTGGAATCTGTTCTTAG
>QVRM01001531.1:0-142388 GCA_003439945.1 Dermanyssus gallinae | reverse complement strand
GATTTGAGGAAGGCGCAGCACCACCGGCGCGAAAGAAAACAATGAGTGCCAGACTTTACTGTCGTTGTTCAGGCGACCTTTAATGAAACTTTCGTAAGGTCGTCTGCGACGGATGCCCTGACAGCCTTGAGCAACCCGAACTAGCCTTGCAGGTCGCATGGTATTCTGAATGTGTCCGACTAGTTCCTCCGAGGTGGCCAATGCGCCAGTGGTTGGCGCTACTCCTATGCTCCCGGCGCCGGGGTGTCTGGGGACATGTGCCTAGAAAGACCTCTTCTTGTATATATTCATTCATTTATTAATCACCTTTGTTAGGTATATAGTCAAATATTATACATAAAAACACGGTCATGAGCCAGCCTGGCCAGTGATTCAACTCTGGGGCACTCCCCCGCATGATATCTCCCACAAGCTCTCCCACAGCTGTTACCGAACATTTTTCTGTCGGCTCATGGTACCCTTGAGTATTACAGAGAACATGGTGGAAGCCATGCACTGCATAGCGTACTACCACACTTCGGTTGGTGCGATGCAGTCCCTTCCACGCATTGTTTGTCATTGCACCCGTACTAAAGAAGTCGGGGTCCACGTCTGACAATCTCACCTCCCACTGACAGATAAGTCCCTGTAGGCCTGTGTTTCCGGCAACCGGAACTGGCGTTGCAGGTCCTCTATGAAAAGCGGGGTACCGGCGAGTAAATAGACCAGACGATTGCGGCATGACGTGTGGAGGCCGAGCACTCGCTTGAGAAAGGCGGGTTTCACTCGATCAAGCCTCGCGAGCTGGGCCACGCTCAAGTTCTCCCAAATAAGCTGTATGCCGTAGGATGCCGTGGGCGCGATCTTAAGGTTGAAAAGTTTTAGCGCCGCGTTAAGGGAGAGAACGTGGGTTTCTCAATTCCGACGCCTGCTACGAGGGCTTTTCTGACCCTCTCGGCGATGTGCTCCGTAAACGACGTACCGGAGGTCGGGAGAGAGAGGCCAAAATACGGAAAGTTGTTGACATACTCCAGTGGTGTGGAGTACAACCGTAGCTCATCGCTGGTTGCAAGTCGACCAGCTTTACGGAACTTCATGGCCTTGGTCTTGCCGATGTTGATCTCGAGTCCTACATCCGCCACGTACTGCTCGAGCCTTGCTAGCTCTGCTGCACCTCGAATCGGCTTGTTCCATATATCGCGAGATCGTCTGCGTATAGCAGAATGTCTGGGCGGACGGACTCTCGAGTGCCCACGATGCGTCGCGGAAGATCGTTGAGCAGGATGGAAAACAGCAGCGGGCTTAAGTTGTCCCCCTGCGCGACTCCCGTCGTTTGCACAAAGGGGCACAATTCAGCCACCCCCATCCTGTATGGTGATCGGGTTTTCCTGCAGGATTGCCCCGATGAGCTGTAGGATGTTGGCAGGCACGCCCGCTTCAGACAACTTGAAGATAATCTTGTCTCTGGGAGCTCCATCAAAGGCCGAGCGGAAATCCACAAAGACGGCGTACAGGAATTGCTTGGCGTGCCTAGACTGCATCACTCCCCGAACTCTGGCCAGCAGAATCTCACACGCAGTCAGTGTGGACCTGCCTGCGCGGAAGCCGTGCTGCTCTTTCGGGATGGCGCCCGAGAGCCTCGAGGAAGTGAGACGGCGGGCGGTGAGGATGGCAGAGAGCAGCTTGTAGCAGCAGCTCTTTTTGGCGATCCCACGCCAAAAGTAGTTCTTGTATATATGTTGTTGCATACTGGACAGGTGATCCTGTTAGGGTCCTCTCCAGCGTCACTGGAAACGTTTTGTGGCATTGCTGGTAGAACTGTGGTCTTCCATAATAAGGAAAAGTTATAACGGTTTTAGTGCTTCGGCAATCGGCGTGAGTGTGGCTGCCAGGTTACTAATACCCTAAAGTACTATTGCAAGGTCAGACAAGGTGGTTCCAATACTACTAGTGACATGACCTTCTTAACTTTGCGCCTCCGAACCCTCCGTTTCAAAGGCCGCGGTCGAGTGACCGAGCTCAGATATACCTCGGCGCAAACCTACTATATCTAGTAGGCTTGCGCCAAAGAAGGCGCCGAGGTCTGGAAAAAAGTAACGTGTAGGGATTAACCGTCTGCACCTGTCGGAGGGTCCTAGCTTCCGTGATGATTCGGTAGTTCTCACGAGGGAAAGCTAACCGTGGACAAGTGGGGAACCTGGCGCACAAGACCCGTTGCAGTTGACACACTTCGAGAGATTAGGACATTCCGCTGCCAAGCGGTCCGACTGGCCACACTTTTGGCAAGCCCTTGCAGAGTATATCGGTCAGCAAATTGACCCGCTCTTTGTCAGTTAAAGCACAGCTTTGGCTGGTTTGGTTCGAGTATCACCGGATGGACCTTGAAACCGAAAACCATGAGAATAACTTTATTGAGCGGTATTTCACCCGCTTGCGTTGAGTGGTCGAAGCGTCGAACGGCGGTAACCCCAACACTACTTAGCTCGTTTCGTATCGTAAGCCTTGGATCCTTGCTCGGAAACTCGCCAAAACGGGGCATACAGCCGATACGGCAACTCCGCCAAGAACTGTCAGTTGCAACAGACTTTTAGCGGCATCCACACTGCTGACCCACACGAGAAGTCCGCCGTCTCCTCCTGATATTATGCTGCCCGGTGAGATGGCGCATATCTCTTTGAAGAGACGCAGCATCGAGTCTTCTGCAATGTCACTGGGATTTAAATCGTCTGGTCAGTTCCTGAGAATAATAACCTTGAAGGTATTGAGAAATCCGATAAGATTTTGCTCTTAAATTTTTCTAGTTGACGCTGCTCGCGACAAATTGCATTCTTCACTCTGCGTGAGATCACTGTAGTGTCCACCACCCCCATGACCGGGCGGCCACCGTTACGAGTTCGCCATTCTCTCGTTCAAACAACACACGTCCTCTGCCTGGCTTGCACAAAAGACTACTGACTTATTTATTCTCACGCCTCCTTATATACTCACAGTTTGCCCGCGCATTTAGTGACATCGCGCGTCTTCTCTAGTAGGGTGGCGGCATCTTCTAATTGGCGCCATGTATTTAGCTTGCTTCGGCATTGCCGCTAACCGACGCTGTCTATGCCCGCGCTGCTTAACGGACACTGCTATTCTACAATGACCACGAAAAAGCCATCTTCGGTAAGCAAACATTTTCTCTGTTTGGTGCCAGAGTCAGTATTGCTTCTAGGGGGAGCGTCTAGCGCGGCTGCCAGCCCAGCGATACCCGAAGGCAATTCATCACCACCTTCCGACGCAGTCATCGATGCGCTAGAGCTCGAGTCATCTACATGCAGAAGTTGTCACGCTACATGACATAGTGTTACCGACCACACCCGAATTGCACCGCAGCCTAGATATATCTAGGCTATCCGGGAGTTTCCTCTGATTGGCCCCACTCCACATCGCAAACCAAATTATATTTAAATACAAACACGTTTCGACTTGTTCTGTTGTCTATAGTTTCTGAATCCAAACGGCGTTCATCGTTTCCAGCCAATTCTCTCCACGTCAAAATCTCATTGCTTCTTCTAAACTGTATTAGTTTGCAACTTGCTCCAGTACGTAAGTATAGTACCATGTCATTGTCGTTGATAGCTTGTATCTCTTTCATTCTTCGGCGGCTCTCGATGTGACACCGGACTGTCGCGGGCGGCGAGAACGCCATGTATATAACAGCTTATCATTCACGGGATAACCGAGCTTCATTCTGCAAATACTAGGGAAGTGGCCGCAGATGTTGATGCGAGTATTGATATCGCGCACAGCATACTCATGAACGAAGACCTACACCAGTACCGAAATCAGGGAGTTAAAGCTCTTTGGCCTGACGAATGCCAATGTCGGTTGCAGAGGAATGAAACCCAAGCTGAGTTTCCTGTACTTGTGCTCTTGACGGACGAAGCTTCGTTTCGACACAAGAAGGCACAGTTAGTGCACATAGTTTTAACTGGTGCTCGTATGCACGCCAAGAGATCCGCACCCTAGAAGGTTGAATAAAGGTATATACCACATGCTTCTGAGCAGGACCTTGCCAGAACTGGTTGTTCTAGACAGGATGTGGTTCTAACACCATCGAGCGCCAACACAATAAACCGCTGTAGAACGGACCAACTTGGACGCTACCTTCGGGATTTGATGGGTTGGCCTAGGAGAGCCTATTGCTTGCCCGCCGCTAACTATCAAGTCTCAGCTTTTCCTAGGCCCACCTAAAGGGTGCAGCGAGACCTTTGCAACCGTAACAGAATTAATTATTACTGGCCAACGCTCTGTCGAGCAATTCATCTAACAATGAACAGTTTCAAGAAAGTCCAAGAGTAAAACTAGTGATTCGTTTGATAAAGCAAGTAAAAATGCAAGCTGTGTAAGCTCTCTTTCAACGTGGCCACCGAAAAACCATAGCTACTTGGCAACCACGAATCGTACCACCGTCGATGTAATACTAAGGTATCCCAACATGCATTTCTCTGAGTGTGGCTTTTATTGGCGTAATTGCAATTTTAAGGCATTGAACGTGAATGTTTAGGAGAAATCGTCCAAGATCTCAGGGGCCTTGTTCTCTTGCAATAGCGCATTATGTGAAGTTACGTTTAACCTGTCACATCGGTACGGCAGAAAATATTATAGCAACTTCACGCTTAGCCCTACATAAGATATTTCCAGCGCCGAATAAACCCGAGGCAAGATTCTGCCGCTCACTGGGTCACTGACACGGCAAAGGGTACATCTGTACCCATCAGGATTTTGCTGTGCGAGGCTCTGGCTGGCGGCTGATAGCCACTGCGCGTGAAAATAGTACGAGCAGCCTACACACTGCACACCAGTCCCATGTAAAAAAGATTGCACGCACCTGATGCAATTTATGGTTATCTGTGAGGCCGTCTCTTGTTGTATTTGCCATTTTAACCGCTGTTGGTAGCAACTAAATGCGTGTTTAAAATCAGTAATTCTGGAATTTGATCGCACAACCCTACGCACGGTAGTTCGGTGGCCTCGATTTTTTCGCGGGCAACTCGCTCTGTCCGTCGCGGTACAAATTTACTTCGTAAGCGCTGCAGGACCACCATTAAGAATCGAGAAAGTCCCAAGTTTCACGGGCATCCTCTGTGGCGAGGAATTCGGCGACACCCCAGAACACACCGTGTTTTTTTTTGTTCTGGGTGGTTTCGGGAATGCATGATGCACATGCGCCACTAGCAGCCTGCGTGACTAGTGTGAGACTCGCAAACCCACTAAACCCGGATTCCTAGTAGGGCCTCTAGGGAACAATACAGCTTTTAAAACTACATGACATCATCAAGGAAATGACGGAATTGACACTTACTGGAACGAAGTGTCACAAGCTTTTAAGAATATACTGCAGGAAAAAACGAGGGCCTTCCTGTTAGTTTGCTCGCGCCTCCCCGAGACTAACTGGGACTCGCCCTCCCTAACTGTAGGATGCATGCAAACGCATTTTCTAACTAGTCTTCCTAAAAAGAAGACCACCAATAAAACCACAACTTTGCGAAGCATAACAATACACGTCAAAACAATAGATGTGAACGCCTTATATATATATATATATATAAGGTACATATCGATGATTTGGAAAAAAATAAATATGCACAATCCTGAAAATGAAGGATTTGTTCTTACCGCGATAATCAATTCACAAACATATATCGTCGCTGTAGCAAGAGGCGTCTAATACACTAGTTTCGTAATCATTTGAACAGTAGCTTTCGTGTATTGCATGCATGAGATAAAACAATAGTGGGTTGTATTGTGTGCACAATGACATAATTTAGTAGAGTCTATATCTTTTGTGTGGTATAATTGCATATATTGTCATTGGGTTGGTTATGGTAAATAAACATATAATTAATATATATGTATACAATTATGCTATGTGTTCTTAACCTACTCCCCTGAAAAAACAGGCAGCCACATATGTGATCGGTAGGTTTTTATCTGCTTAAATCTTTGCACCTAATTTAATATTTGTTGTTGTTGATCTAGGTAATATAGTCTTTAAAATGACTATTAAAATATATTAGAATTGTGTTAAAGGTGCTTAGCTATGCTCTATGAAGGTAACTTGCAGTTCGCACCAGCTCATTGTTCCTTGCTAGTCGCTTGTAGCGCCTACAGAGGGTTTTAACCCTAGAATCAAGGCCGTCCTTAAACTATACAAATAATTTAGTCCCATACAACAATACAGTGAATATAGTAGAAAAACAAAATGTAGTTCTCGTATACACATCCTTCGCACAACCATAGCTCAGACAGTCGCTGTTGCTATATATGCGTAATTCTGAGGCACTACAATCGAACATTACATGATACGTCTGTCACAAACTTCCAAATTAACGTATGGCTCCACTCAGGGACCATTCTTTTGAAATCGAGCATGGCACTCGGGCAACTTGTTACTACCGCAAAGGAGGGTGGTGCTCGCGCAATTTCAAGCCCGCTATGCATGCTTATAAGCTTTTGCAATGATTGTGCGGCAATTGGCTGTGAAATGGATGTGCCGCTGCGCATACATTTTTGCGTCTACGCTGAGTCGTTTTTTTTTGCGCAGTCTCTGCCAGCGCGTAATATACACAGATGTTTTATTCACAGTTGTTCGTATTTTTTTTTGAAGCTAGTTTGCTTTTCGACGGATCTGTTTCCTGTTAGGTAACTCTGTCATAGTGATTGTCAGAAAAATCCTTTCAACGTGCACAAGTGGTGTCTGAGCTTTTGTCACCGAAGATTGTCAAGTCAACTAGACTAGTCTACTAAGTGGTGTACCATCAACGTCAACGTCATAGCACGTGTCATTTGTCTGTAGGTTTATCGCATGACCTTGCTTAGTCAGCTGTTTAACTGCACTGGTTGCATTTAAGGTAAATCCGCCTAACAGCTGCACAGACCTTTCTTAGTGGTTACCTTTATTGCAATATGAACTAAATGCAAGACTTTTTTGAGGCAACTAACAAAGAAATAACGCGTATTAAATTATGTTGCAAGTAAAAGTCGCACAGAATCAATAACTAAACGATATAAAATGATAAGGTTAGTTGAAAAAATTGGTGACGCTAATCATAACTCGCTCAAAGTAGCCAAGGCCAGCGTAATAGAATGTGCTTATAAAAATAAATACATGTATATATATATATATATATATATATATATATATATATATATATAACAATGTTCAGCGCATGACGAAACGTACTAGTTCTGAAGGGCGCTTTCCGTTGGCGACATAACAACCGTTGCAAATACAGGACTCGCAATGTAATTCGAAGCAGAGAAGTGACGACAAAGGGTAAAGGAAAATCTCTTGGGGTTCCCAAACTCGGGACCGCAGTAGATTCCGCCACGGAGCAATTTCCGTCTGACATCGGCTGTTGCCACAACAGCAAAAGTCCGTGTAGCGGAAGTCTCTTGCTGGCAATTGCTGAATATACTTATCTAGTACTCTACTTTACGTCAACGGTACGCGACTCTGTAGAGCAAGCCTGGTGAAATAAAATTTGCCGACAATGCCTTTCTCGGTAACCCCGCTAAAACCTGTTGTAAAATGCAAAAGAAACGTATATTATGTAATAGTACAATATAAGATGACCTTGTAGATTTGATTCACAAGTCTACGAGGTTATTCTTGTATAAGTCCGTGCAGACCTTTCATTCATCACAGATTGCGCTGGCAGTAGGCGCTTCCTTGTGCATCCCTATAGAAACGTCTGCCATTGTAATAATTCGTGGGATATATATATAAGGCCGTGCTGTTTCACCACGACAATGCGTCCGTCCACATGTTTCTTTTCCCATTCCCAAAATACGCGAAAAAAGTTTGAAATTATCGAGCATTCCCCACCTTATTCGAAATTGGCCTTATGCAACTATTATCGGTTTGGAGCCCTTAAAAAGTACCTCTCTGGTGAGAGACACCAGAGCACACAAGGATATGATATGCGACGTTTTCGAGTATTTTGTGTCTAAAAATGCAGACTATTTTTCTTGTTGTATAAAGGCTATTGAGAATCTTTGGACTAGCTCTGTTGAGCTTCGGGGGACTATACTAAACAACAAAAGGTATCAGGTCTTTGCCCATCTATAGCTTGTATACCATGCTTCGAATTTTTGATCCACCTAGATTGGGTGATTTATTACTCACTTGATATGCATGCCTAAACACACATATCACCCCTTTATATCAGGGGCGCTTAGAGCGGTAACATATATATTACCTACGCATCCATATCATCAAGGTATTCTCTAACACCTACTGAGTATTTGTTTTCCATTGGGACAACCTCTTTTTTGTTATATCGACCTGGTCCTTTCTAACATTTGGTCCTAAAGCTAAGACCTGCGACAAGTCTATATTTTTGCTCCCCAAAGGCTGTAGATTCTTTTAAAATATGTTCAATTGACTCATTCCCTAACCTACAAGCTCGACATTTTGTACTTCCCCTCTACCTATATGTAGCTAGTTATATTCTTGCATCTAACATTGCAGTCTTGGCACCTGCCAATAGCCCGCATCGTATACCCATTCTACTCCGCCCTTTTACCGCTTCTGCCTGCTATATATCCCTGCCAAGCTCGACCTGAAGCCCATCGCCAATTTCCAATTGCCACGGGTTGCCATCGCCATTCCCGTATATAACTTTTTACCCTCGATTTTACTATTTTAATCTATACCCTTGCTCTGGCCTATTGCTGACGATTATACCCAATCTTCCTAGCTGCGAACTCTACAATCCCAGTTCGTTTTGATCCTTCGTGACGTTTTCATCAGCTGCATCTGTTTAACCCATCTTTTATTTGTGACATTCCTAATTCCAATTCTAAATCCTAGCCTACTTTATACTAACATTTGCATAAATTTTGACATCCCCCTTTTCTCCCAACAAACTCTGTGGCGCAATTAAAACAGCAACCCAGTGCAAATCGTTCACAACTCCGCGCTATGGACCAGCAAGGCATTAGCAAAAGTCAATCCTGTTACGCGACCTCCCATACATGTCTTGTTACTATATATTTATTAAACCCATAGGCCCTTATATCTTACGAAATGTCTCCCTCTTTTAGCTTTCTTCCTCCGTAATATCTCTTTATCCTCTGTCTAATCATCTTCTGTAGTCATTGTCACTCCAAGAAATTTGTACTGACTCAGATAGGCCAATTCCCACCCTTGTAATACAAGCTTCATTCCTCCTATAAACAATAAATCTAAAATTGCGTTCTTTTTTATTGAACCATGCCCGGCTCCGCTGCTTCCCTATATGCATTCAACATTTGTTGAACTTCGTTAGTGCCCCGCCCTTATATATATATATTTTTTTTTTCTACTGCTGGCTCGAATTCTGCTAGCGTGTATACAAATCGGCTTCATGCCATGGCAGACAGAGAACCCGTTTCACGCGCACTGAAAAGCATGTCTCGAGTTGTGCAGACACTATCAAGGCTGTAAGTCAGCATCAGTACGATTTTAAGCTTAAAGAGTCGCACCACAACACCGAAGGACAGCCTTTGAACATCTGCCACCCCCGTGTACAGCAGCGACGAAGCTTAAACGATTTCGTTATCTGTGAATGCACTTGAAGTTTCTTACCGTTTAGGCAGGCCTTAATGTTGCCGACGATACGTCGGATGGCTCCGATATCGCTCTTCCTTCATTCTGACCTCTAAAGCTTTACTCTAAATTTAAACTCAGCTGGGCGGCGTAGTGGGTTACCGTTGCATAAAACACAGCTACTGCTTGTTGTTAGTAGAACCTGATAGACGAACACATTTTCAGGTCATTTGCTTATCGAGCCCCAACTACATAAAAGCGTGTTTATCCCGATCGGTCCGCGGTGAGTCACTGACTTGGGCTAAGAATAAGTGGCGCTGAAATTCTCGTTTTATAAAACCCCTTTATTGCATTTTTTGGGAACAGTTTCAGCTGTCCCAGGACATCGTAAGAGCCGACGTAGGGTATTGTTTCGCGCAGCTTTCATAATCGCTCGGAAAGCTAGAGTATTCGGCACAGATGACAACCGGTCTACCACTATAAATATCGTTTTTGCCATTGCCAGGCCCAGCAATTACATCATGGGAGGAGTGATTCCAAGGATTCAAGATGTACAATAAAGCAACCACAACGGGAACCGCAACGGACCACGGCAGTGGCGGACAGTAACCAATGTGCGATACTGATGCATTGTATCGGCATAGAGGACAGTATCGAGCGGTACAGAAGCAGCCTTCGTGTGGCCGACGTCAAAGGGCCCAGCAAGTACGTCAAGATGTTCATGCGACCACAACAGAAATCTTCTTACGAAGCAGAGCAAGTCGGTCACAGCAAGCGACATGTTCTATGGACGCCGATAGCTGCCTGGAGAAAGGCTAGCGGTGTACGTAGCAGTTCTGAGGAGAGTGGCCTGTCGTGAGAGGCTGTTACTAGAAGAGGACGACGCCTCAAACGGCAGGAAGTTGCGGTAGACCTGCGGATAAAGCAAAGCGTGGAAGAGACGAGCCGGCTTGCGGGACAGGTCAACAAGGTTGGGAGAAGCGGTCCGAGCGGAAGATACATCCGGATCCGGGGCTGTCCTGAGGACAGGCAAGGAAAATGCCAAGCGTGCGGTATATACGGCCAGGAAGTTCAGATGACGATGAATTCGATTTTTAAAACAGGCAGGCCTCTGTTAGGTGTCACATTGGACACGATGCGAGTGATAAAAAGAGACAGAGAATATTGAGAACTCTTCTCCAGGAAACCCTGGCTAGTAGTATAATGATTCAAACCAAAAAAAAGTCTGGGTGAAATCCAATAGTGTACCAATACAACAAAACTTACGATTTCGTTTCACACTTACATTTGCGGTCAAATTGGAGCTAGATAAGCAATTAAAGCAAGGTGTAATCAAACTGGTTTAGGCGTCGGAAAGAATAAGCACCGTGGGGCTTATTTCGATACAAGAGAGCTTGCTTTGGATTCGCGCCCTAGAAGAGAGCTTAGTACTATCAGCGCTCTATACGATAAATCAGCTGGCGCTAACAGACGAAGCATGAAAAGACGGCGGATGAAGTCTCCGCAGCGCCGGTGAGGACGACACCGTGGCCAGCTGAGCCATGGACACGGCTAACGATTGATATAAATAGACCAGACACTACGTGCCGAATCGAATTTAAATTTGCAGTAGTGGTAATCAATATTGGCTGAGGTTGAACTAATGCCTGGAATAACCAGAAGACGGATCGTCGAATCGCTGCACCAATTGTTTTATAGAGAGAGAGAGCCTCTCTGGAATTGCAATGGCCGACAACGGGACAACATTTCTGAGCCACGAGTTTAAAGGAACCCCTAAAAGGGCTTACCATCCGCCATATGACGATGCCCTTTTCATCATCATCCTCCAGACAAAGGGACACAGCGAAGCGATTCAATAGAACATTAGGAAGCTTTAGGGCGATAGCCAAACGCTGAACAGCGACCGACGAGCTAGACTGAAGAAAACGATTGGAGCGTATAATGCGACCGCTCAGGCAACACGGGGGACGTCGCCGGCCGAACCTCTGCACTACGGACTAGGCGAATACCATCGTACTTACGGGTTTTTATAGAAGTAGATGTGACCTGGTTCACAGTCTGACGGTCGAAGGTCGTGATTGGAAAATACACTGCCAAACGTGAAAGGGAGACCATACCAAAGTACCAAAGTATAAAAAGATCTCATTATATTGTGTTAACTTATATATATATATATATATATATATATACAGGTAGTTCAATAAGTTCTTAGAATGAGCTTTTTAGAATTCGAATTTTTGCACGCTTTCACCGCTAATAGGAACTGCAACTTTTCGACTGCTAGCACTCAATATATTATGGTGATTGGCCGTTGCGATTTCGTTTGATAGCTTTTCCCGTGCAACGTATCGGCGTGATTTTTAAAAATGGAGAAAAAAGAGTTTCGAGTGGTTATCAAGCATTTTTATTTCAAAGGTTGGAATGCGACCCAAGTAAAAATTGAGTTAGACGAGACGTACAGTGACTCTGCGCCATGTTTTGCCACTGTTTCCAACTGGATTAATGTTTTAAAAAGAGGTCGCAGGAGCACCGAGGATGAACTACGTCCAGGAGGCCAAAAAACGGCAACTGATGGGGAAAACGTAGAGAAAGTGCGAAAAATTCTTGGCACAGATAAGCGAATGAACATTAAGGAAATAGCGGAGGCATTAGGGATTAGTTTAGGCAGTGTGTATTTTATCCTACACGAAAACTTGAAGATGAAAGAGCTTAGAGCAAAATGGCTGCCGCATTTGCTCAACCAAGGCCAAAAAGACGCGCCTGTTTTGGCTTTACAGCGAAATTTGGCCAAGATGTCGAACAATCTGTCGGATTTTTGGTGCAGATTCATGACCGTCGATGAAAGCCGGGTTCATCACTACACTCCCGAGACCCAAGAAGCATCTTGCCAATGGTGTGCACCTGATGAAGGACCTCCGAAGAGGGTGCAGACAGCGGCATTGACCGGAAAGGTGATGGCTACAGTTTTTTAAGACCAACGTAGAATAATGCTGGTCGACTACCTTGAGAGCTGTAAAACGATCACAGGAGAATATTATGCAAGACTGTTGGACTGCCGTTAGCAAGAACTCATCGTGAAACGGCCCGCTTTGCAGAAGAAGGTTGTCCCGTTTCACCAGGGCAATGCTCCTGCACACAAGTCCCGGCAAGCATCGGCAAAACTGGCCCAACTGAGGTTCGAACTTATTGAACAACCCTCCTATTCTCCAGACCTGGCCCCCTCTGATTATTTCCTCTTCGGACATTTGAAGAATAGTCTCGGTGGAAAGCGTTTTTCCAGCAATGAAGAGGTTAAGGCTGCTGTCAATGCCTATTTTCAGTCTAACGACGCGGAATTCTACTCAAGAGGTATGAAGCTCTGAAATCTCGGTGGGAAAAGTGTATTGAGCTTCTCGGGGAGTATATCGAATAAGAAAAATTTAAAAACATGATTTGGAAAATTCTCGGTTTTCATTCTAAGAACTTATTGAACTACCTGTATAGTTCCAATGATCCATATGTTGTTACATCTTTTAAACAATTATAGCTGGACACTTTAAAGATTTTCTTGCCCTAATTTACTTCCTAGATCGAGGTCAACTATCCAATAACAAGCTAAAGATTTAAAATGACACAACTCTAATAAACGCAAAATGTGGTTCCACTAACTGTATTTTATTTTAAAATTAGTGCGTTTTTCCACCATCTTTTTTATTTTCTAAAAAAAGGAGTACGGCGGCCTACTCTTGTCTTTTTACAATACCATACAAATGTCTTCTATATTTAAAAAAGGTCAAACAAAGGAAACGAGTCGTTTGCATTCGCGGGCTAGGCGAGCTGTTCGCCAAGCAAATGAGTGCTTAACAACTGCCACACTGGCAGTCTCAGGCGATTAAATGGAACCGTGACTCCGTAGGCTGTTTGATCGTACGTGGTAGTACCTATAAATCTGACCATTGCGCATGAGATCGCTATGAACGCGGTAGTCATTACGACGCTGGTACTCCGCGACACTTGGGAGAACGACTTTCGCGTCACGCATCAAGTCGCACCTTTTTGAGATTCTCATTAAAAACTTGTCCTGAATACGCTGCAGCAAACATACATCTTTGTCGTACAAAGGTGCCCACACGTGAGCACAGTATGACCATTTCAGCAGTACGAAAGCTTCATAAAGGTGCAGGTGTCTTAAGGTTAATCTTGTGATGAGAATTCCCACAGTTTAAGATTGCTCAGTCGAGAGGCAGCTCTTGCTGAATCGGCAATGTATGCCCAAAACTTTATATGCCTATCGAACGTAACTCCTAGGTTCTTGTAAGATGTTACCTCAGGTATAGGGAAATCTCTTAGCTGATACGTGAAGTTGTCGGGAGCTGTCTTCAGGACCGCGCACTTCGGAACTAAGATCACCATATCATTTGGCTCACACCAGGTGGCAATACTATTAATGGCTGCGTAAATATTTAGGCGATCCTCGCTTCTATTGATGTGGGCATATATTTTTAGATCGTCTGCATACATTTTGTATGATATTTTTAGGTTGCGCAGACGTACACCCAAGTCATGAGCGAAAATTATATACAAAAATGGGCCTAAGCAAAAGCCTTGAGGATACCCCAGAAGGATATGGAGAGCGTCCCAAGACCGAGTCACTGACTTTTACGGCGAAGGCGCGATCTGTTAGATATGAGTGACACCAGGCCAGGATTTGAGGGCCAATTCCAAGCAGAGCCATTTTAAATTATAATAACAGATAAAATAATTTTATGATTTACCCTGTCGAATGTTCGCGAGTGTGTATGGGGATGGCCCCGTAACAAGCAATGGCCGAACCATGGAATACCTCGAGAAGTTGAGTTCCAATTAAGCGCCTCTTTCTAAACCCATGCTGATGTGGGTCCAGGAGTTCGTAGGCACGGTATAGATCCCTGAGCTACAGGTCGGTATTTTTCTGGGAGGGATCGCGGTTCCTTTTTGTGCACAGCCGTCACCACAGACTCTTTGAAAGACAGAGGGCCATCCCCTTTTCAAAACTGCGGGTGAAGATAATTGCCAGAGGTTCCGCGAGAGCCAAGGCCAATTCGTTAAAGAAAATTGGCGGAAGCCCGTCGGGGGTATGACTGCACTTCCTGTTTGTTTTGCGCAGCATATTCTTCTTATATTATATACACACGAAATATTTAGTAGCTTAACGCATTTATAAAACTTCGGCAAATGTCAAACTAGCATGCAGTCGTACCTCTTTCTGTAATGTTCGGCTTATCCTCCAATTGTATGCAACCCTAGTCTTTGATAATTACAAATTCATTATAGACGGTCAAACACATTACATAAGCTGATGATCTAAATATTTAGCACCTAGCCTATTGTTCGTTGCGCTAAGTTCTAGAACGTCTACTTTGAAATAAACGATAATTTAAGTAACTTTACCCATTGCTAATCTAGCGCGTGATGTGAAAGTTCTCATGACTGCGAAACTGTATTTTATGTTTATTGTCATATCACTTAGCTAGGCAAGACTAAATATATTCATAGTTTACCCGGCTATTTTTGAACTACTTTTAAACATTATTTTTATTTGTTCTAGTATAAGGCTACAGACTCCGTTCATTGCCAAGCTGTAGCTTGATAGAATTGCATTAGGTGGCTTGTTAGAGGCTGCCATGGTCTCGCATGACAGACACAAGCCCTGGAATAGAGTCGTTTACAACGATTTTTCTAAGATAGTAGAACCACATGATGCACGATAAAAGGGTGCCCCTTCATCTAATACGTACCTATGCATCAACTGTGCTTGTTTGTTATCAGCTTCATGACGTCGGGGGTGTGTTTCGACTTGACAGAATGGTTAGGTGTCCATAACGAGATCTCCTTATGGTACTTATGAGTGTAATGGCGACACTGGAGGCTGCAGCAGCAGTAGATGCCGTCCCTACATTGACTAGACCCGGGAACTGTTTCCACGTGAATCGAGACTCATCGATAGCCAACAAATACGCATCTCAAACAAACTTGCAGAAGGAAGAGGCTTGCTGGTTATCCTCTCTTAGGTTCTTACGTGGAGTCGTGCTGTTGTGTCGGACGGAATACAGCGGCTGAGACAGCGGCAGGAGTTGTTCGAGGACGACACTTTGAGAACCTTCCGCAATCCTTCCGTCTATACGCTTCGCCTTGTATCGGTGGGAGAGAGGGGAGCGGGGAACTGATAATACTAACCAGGCAGCTCCTTCGGCTTCTTCGTCGGTTAGGGTCCGTCGGTTAAAGCTCGTTCTCAGTAGAGTCGAGGGAATGGAAACAACGGGAGAGACGGATAAACGGATGGCCGGCCACCAACCTCTGCTTTCGTTTGCAGAAAAAGTTGCACATTTAGATACACAATAAGCATGCGAGCGAGCCAGCGAGGCACCGTCGCGTGGATGCCGCGGTTCGCGAGCCGGCGTCGTATGTACGTATAGCCGACGTAGAGTGAGTGGCGAAAGATTTATGGAAACGAATGTAAGCATCTGTCTCGCCAGCTTCCCCCGGGAGTTTCGTTCCTCGTTCCGGGAACCCATGAACCGGCAACCCTGAAGGAAAGCTTTCTTTCGTCGCCGTTGGACACAAGTCGTTGCTAGAACCTGCTCCTTTGGGCATCAGAGTCAAAGCATGTTTATACATTTATACATCTACAAACGTGGATGTGTACCTATATGTACAGGCAGCGAGGCAGACGCATCGTGCAACGTGCAGACGTTTGCTTATATTTGGCGCCGTCGTAGAACGAAAAGCGCTAATATTATTGTCGAAGCGACGCCGCATTATTGAGAAGCCGTAGACTGATGGCAAGCTGAATTGCGCAGACTCAACATGGAGTGCTGCTATACGTTTGATGAAGCAGAAAACCTCTAGGGTGGTCTGTTTGCCTCGACGTAGCGTATGTATATACGTAGACACTGATGATGGGCGCCGAAACGTAATGATACTGTATGCACAAATATCATACTACTACTACTACGATGTTGAATGTATATTTGTGCACACTTGCATGTATATAAATATACATAGGCAGATATGGTTAGGCTTACTAAAGTCTGATGTCCGTTACCACGACAAGTACGCTAACAGTGTTTGTCATTGTCATCAGAAACGGTACATTGAACAGCTGGTGACCTATTACGAGCATGCGCTTAAATGCGGCTCTTGTGTGACACATGTATAATGCGTTACACAAGAGCCGCATATATATATATATATATATATATATATATATATAAGCAAATGCTGTTCATCAAAATCGATGTAGCTTAACAGTCGAAAAGTTGTGGAATTGCAATGTAGAGTGCAGAACGCCTCATAGCTGGCAATCTTTAGAAAAGCAACATCTCCAGCCAAGTCTTTGTCCGAGTTTCTGTCAAGCGTCGCCATATTATAAGTGATGTGGACCCAACAACGAGAGATAGGTAAAGATGCTGAGTCGAGCCTTGAATCGACAACGCAGAAGACAATGCAAACGTCGTCGCCTTTGTTTGAGGTTATGCTGTCACAAAATAGTGATGATGTTACCGCAGGCGGTACAGCTCATGACATCTAAGTCACAAAATACCACGCTCCGAATTCGTAGTAATTAAATATATATAGTCGTAATAGTGATCTCAGTAATAAAAGTAGACAGGATATTCCTTGAGGGGTGGCGCTAGTGAACTGGGCATCGGTACACGTTCTGCACCGGGTCAATGTCTTATCCGCCACTTTTAGTAGGGGGGACTAGAAATCAACCTTGGATCTGACCCTTTGCTCTGAGACCTTACTGCCTAGGGTGACAGGGTGGTCTGTACATGACAACGTCGAAAACCTCTCGGATAATCATTACATTACTTTCTGTCTCAGCGTTGCGCCCTACTCTCCTAAAAAAAAAACTACAAGCTACGCCTGAATAGACATTTGAGGACGCTACAGCAACAAATCTCGACGCGCCTTGCTGCATCATACTAAACTGCTGGTGGAATAGTCGAATAGCTGAACACGAAAGCTGACCATCAAATTAGGTATATGCATATACACTCGCCGGCACGCTTCACGCGTGCAGATCTTTCAGCTCTATAGAAGGAATACAGAGGTGCTCGTCGCGCCCTTACAACAAGCAGATTACGCCGGCACTCCTGTACGACGCCCACAGCTGGAACATCATAAAGCCCTTTGCCACGATCATCATTAAACGGAAAGATCTAGTACAAACCGCATTGTGCGCTCTGCCCACGTTTCCCTGAAGGAGGAGGAGGCAATAAAGAACAGTTCTGGCTCTTTGTCTCTTCTTGCGGTCAGAGGTCTTTAGTTCAGAAGTTCAATAAAATAAAGTTTTTTTATTTAAAAAAAACAGTGGGATGATTCTGCATATACCGTCTGTGTCTGTCGCTTTATTTATTATGCCAACAGCACCGGCATCGAGTCCCATACTAAATGCTTGGGGTATGCGTAATAACACATTTCTCTCTCACCAAAAAAAGTTATGGAAGTAGAAGGCTTACGATTCGAAAATTACCATATATAGGCGTGTAGGTAATATGGGCGTCTAACAGGGTCGCTTGCTTGCTCACGTTCTGTAGTATACTAAGAGAGCCAAGACGCTCTTGGTTTTTTGCAGTGATAGGTGTATCACTCTACTGTAGGGTTTTGCGTTTAAGGCCCACAGGCACGCGCGTGAACGTGTTGTTAACTTAAAATCCAACTCAGGATAGCCAAGGGTGCCCGCTCGGTTGCTACGATCCTGAGGTGGTGGAGCAGGCAATGTCGACCCCGTAAGACCGGCCTTCGTTGAAGTTTAAATCTACCTAGATATTCGTCTATTTTTATACAAGTGTATCCAAATGTGTAAGTATACGATTCATAGCTCACGCTGGTATGCACTACACAAATTTCCCATTCCACTCCCGTGTTAAGAGCGAAATGTCTCGGAGCTTTATACTATGATTTACCAAAGACCAATGGCGTCTCTTTCTTCATAGGCCAGCATCGTTTCCAAACGGTTTGCCCCTTGACAATAGCCCTCTTGGCTTGTGCAGATATAGCCATATATATATATATATATAATATGGCTATACATAGGTCCGATGATATGGCCTGCCTCTTCGTTCCAAATGATGCCTGCCCACTATCGTACAGCCCGTGACTCTCCGCCAAGTTGACACCTTGTGAAGCCCAGGGTCTAAGTAAGAATGGTCCACAAAGGCATATGAGAAACTTTTCTAGGCGCTCATTGCGGTGGCAGCGGAAGATTTGATGATGAAAAAATAACCAATAATACCTTCGCACAAGCATTACGGCTACCAGGGGTTCCGTGAACCAACTGGGCTTATAGTAGTCAGTACATTAATAAATAAGGTTTTATTGATGTTCTCAACAAGTTAGCAGTCTGTTACTATTCGTTCAAATATACTCGTACAAGTGTGCAGATCATCGCTACAATGAGCGCACCTCACAATATATGTGTATATATTTTTATTTAATGATTTTTTTTTAATTTTCCGTAATGCCAATAATGCCCGTGTACGGGTTTTTCTTGTCATGGCTAATTTTAATCCAGTCCGGCATTTTCCTTGTCTAAATTGGAAACCATGCAAACCAATTTTAGAGTGGCCGGTCTGGGTCTCGAACCCAGTCCTCCCGAATGCAAAGCAAAGGCTTTGCCACTAAGCCATTTTGCTCGGTAATGTGCGGTTATTAGAATATATATTCTATATATATATATATAGAGAGAGAATATATATATATATATATATATATATTTACACACCCTTTAGCAGGGGGGTTTTATTTGAACAGATCAAATTGCTTGTGCGTAATTCGCGTTCCTGGTACTGCGCCAAGCAAACATTTTGTTATCTATTTCTTTCCGGGCAACAGTTTTAGCATGTATGTTGATCCCGGCTCTTGTGTTCGTCAAAATAGAATTAAAGAATTTGTTCGCTCAATCTGGGAATTTACAAATAGAGACGAACGTAGCCTTATCAATATCGTCTAGAACAACACCAATATCATCACATTTTATATCACACACACATATATATATATATATATATATATATATATATATATATATAGTAACAACAGAGGTACCCACTATACCCACTAAAAAACATAATAATATTCATACATAGGCAATTTTTCGGTCTGTCGTACATCTAAAGGATGCCCCTACTCGTCCTCACTAGGTGGATCGCGTATGCGTGGTACCGCCTACCCCAAGTTTTGTTGAGGCTAAGGTGTGTAAACACAGTTGTCGAAAGTGGAATGAACTGGCGAATGGAATCTCACAAAAGCGTAAAAAAGGAATTGGGATACGTTTTGCAGGGTCACATGACTTCAGCGGGGCCTCCGGTACGTGTGCAGTTACGGCTCATTATCTGATATGTGCCAAAGGTCTGAACGGAAGCAAGCTCAACCATTCAGAGTAAGATCATAACCCATCTGCGAACAGTGTAACAAATATGATCCAATTATACATATCCTTACCGAGTGCAGGGAATACGAAATGGAAAAAGCTCAGTGGATTAAGGCCGACACAAAGCTTGGTGACGACGGAAACGAGTTCTCAACCCGAATGGCTCTGACACCAAAATTGCCAATCTGGTCAAATTTGTCAATTCCAGTGGTGTCGTGATGTACGAAGTCAGCATGAGACAACTGCTGTAATTATCAGCGAAACATGTACAATTTGTGGGCATATTGGATGTAAAAACGTCTAACGCGTAAAACAAACAACTGTGTATTGTGTCTCGTGTGTCAGAGACCCTCTAGATGATATATGTGATCAATAAACATTTATTCCAACAACAACAACAAAAACGGCCCTAACAAGGGCAGCGCAGAAGCCTTGTCATAGCAACCGCAATGGGGTTTGGCGCTTACGCCATCTTTGCCCACCCGTAGACTGTTCCAGGCCAAAGATGTAGTAGCAGCAGCAGCAGTAGCCGTAGCAAAGGATCGATCGCCGTTGTGAAGCTGCTCGAAACGAAGGGGGGGGGGGGGGGGGGCTTACGAGTTCGTCCTCCGGTTGGCCTGGTTGTCCTTTCTTGTTCTTCTTTTTGGTCGTTTGACGTTTCGTTCGTATTTTCCGTCTGCATCCGCCACCGCCGCTCGCAACCGATCGCCGCAGCGGCCGCTACTGCTGCGGCTGCTGCTTGTGTTGTTGCACGGCTGGATGCTTAGGTAATCTTTAGTGAAAAATGCTTGCGGATTTAGAGGAGCCAGAGAAGCTCGGCTCGACGATTTGGCTGCGGCTCGGCGCTTGTCGTAGCTTACCCATAGCAGCTTTGCTGCGAGCTCCACCCGGCCGCGTAAACTTTCACATATCTACTGCGGGTGCCGGTAGCGTTAGCGTTGCTACGGCCCTTCACAATTGCAGAGGCGACGCCCGCAGATTCGCGATGGCCGCACCCCTCTTTCTCTGTCGGAAGGCGCGCAGGCAGTCCACGTGGCAGACGGTGGCCAAGAGGAGAGCGGAGAAGTGCGAGTTTAAGACGGAACTGGCCGAATGACGGAAGAACAAGGCTAAAATAGAGCAAACGATACCGCGAGAGAGAGAGAGAGTACACATAAGAGAGAAAGATACCGGCAAAGAGAGAAAAGGAAAGATAATGGTCGTAAGACAGAAGAAGAGAGAACAAAAAATTGAGAAGTAGAAATTGTCCCGGAGGGCAAAAATACCACGAGGCGTCGATAAAGAGAGATCGGATATTGAAGATTAGAGAAAGGGTTGAAGAGAAACAAAGAGAGGAATAAACAGACATATATATATATATATATAGGGAAGGGGGAATAAGGGAGAGAGAGAGAGATAGAGATAATCGAACCAAGCAGTTTTTTGCTGAGCCCACTAACGAGCGTCCTGGGGGGACGTGCGGGGTGGCAGGCGGGTAAACGATTGAACAGCGGGCGACGTGATCTTGGTTCAAGCATCGCGCGCGCTGTCAGGCCGCTGCGTTTGTTTAGCTCCAACAGGGCGAGGGAGGATAAGAACGACGAGGCTTCACCAACGATTCCGGTCGATATGGTCCTCTTAATATTTTTCCTATATCATCTCCTCTAGTGCTCGGATACACAGAGACAAAATCTCTATTTCTTGATGTGTCTATCTCTTTTTTGTTTCTGTGTATTTTTGCGTCTCTGTCCAGATGCCCTGTGTCCGCCTACGAAGGCACACATTTTCTACTAGATCATCGCCAGATGGTTCGCTCGAGTTCAAGCGTGGGACCGCTGTTTCGATAAACTTTTTTCGATAGAAACCGGACAAGGTGGCAAAACAATAAGACAATAAAACAAAAATGAAAAGACGTCGTTGCCTTTTGACGATTTGCACATTGTTGACAATAACTTACCTTTGGGTCTAGGATATGAACACGCAATTCGTCGTTGGCGCACGCGTACAAGATAAGTTCGGTAGCTTGCGAGATTGCAAATCCATTGCTACATTCTGGTAACCAGATGCTGCTACCTTTGTTACGGCCTCTATCACCACTACAGAAACAAACACTTAAAGTATTACAATTGCTACAACATTTGTCTTTACAGATAAGAGGTTCGGATGCTCGTTAGTCACTGTGGTCTATGAAATAAATAGAGAAATAAATCTGTGCAGATTATTGCAGTAGGACTTGACCCCGACGCTGGATAATGGTACTTTGAAAACCGATCGCTACTTAACACGTATCTTTCCTGATTTGCTTTACTTTTAACCAGTCCAGATTTTTTCTTTTACTATTATGAGCCGTTATAAGATGCTGGAGGTAACGTACACATCCACTAGCTATCTAGTATCAACTGCCACTACAAATAGTAAATAAAAACTAATTACAAACTAAATGTTCGCAAACTGACTTTAGAAACTACGACAAATTCGAACACACATACTGGCCTATTGTTTTGCGATTGTCATGGTCATATCCCAACTCCTAGAACGGTGTGTTACCTGCTCAACTCACCACCTTACTCTGCTACTACAACAATAGCAGCAACAACTACAACTACTACGACTACTACTTTTTTAATTTCGTTTATTGTTTTTTTAGCACAGTGACTGAAAGATGCGATTAGCGCACACGGATATTGCTGGAAGAAACAAGTATTGTCAAGTACTAATGCGTCTTTTTTTCGAATGTTTACATTCGAGCGGTAAGGAGTGTTCTCGCAGTTCTCTGTTTCATTGGT
The DNA here is from genome assembly GCA_003439945.1 of Dermanyssus gallinae. NCBI lineage: Eukaryota > Metazoa > Arthropoda > Arachnida > Mesostigmata > Dermanyssidae > Dermanyssus > Dermanyssus gallinae. Next base: position 119,674 of record QVRM01001531.1, on the reverse strand, counting down.
GTATATTAGTGCTTTCTAGATCATACCTGACGTTGAGAATTGGTGCAGTTCAACTTCTCCGTCTTGTGCATCTTTTGTGCTGTGAATTGACCCGTTATGGCCGTTGAACACTCGCCTAAGGGCGACCCACCATCTGGGAAACCTATAGCAGGCACGACGACGACAACAACAACAACGCCACCGCCACCGGCTGACGTCAACAACAACGACGATCCGCCGCCGGCTGATGTCAACAACAACGACGATCCGCCAGTCAGCTGTGTTCGAAATGTTGGCGCCGAGACTGCAGTAACTGCAAAGTACGTTGCCGCCGCTGCCAACTCTCCGTCAACAAGTGGAAAGGGATGCTGCACAAAGAAGAAGAAACGGCAGGCGACCAGCCCGCCCCAACAGCAGCAACCGTCGAAGGAGGCGAAAGACGTCGGCACTACCACGGTACTGTCAACGTCAGGTGCTGCTACAACCGGCGCCGGTTGTGTTGTTATGTGTAATGCGGCCAACGGCGAAACAACAACCGATGCTACAACCATCGTCTGCGAATCTAGTGGCGAGAGCAGCACGCACGTTCCGGGGCAAACAGTGTCACCTGGCAGCGCGGGAGAAGCTGTTTCACGAGATGATAATCAAGTGGCAGGGGACGGCGATGCTTTGAACGATGGAGATACTGAGGGTTGGATTGAGGTCGGTGCTGGTGGTAAACCGGCTCAAAAGATGACTGCTCCCAATGTTGTAACCAAAGAGCGCACTGAAGCAGTTCTCTTCTCAGCCGACGACAAGCAGCTTGAGAAAAATTTTACCAAGGTGTGCATTGATATGGCCCAGCACCTTAAAGGAGAAATTGATGAGCCCTGCTTTGCTCGCAGTGGTGAACTCGTTATTGTGGCTGCTGACATTGTGGACAGGGCTACTTTGCTGAGTTTAACACAGCTCGCGGGTATCCCTGTTCAGTCGCGAACGAGTGGCCAAAGATCCACTGTTAAGGGTAAAATTTGTGGCGTTCACCCGTCACTCAGTGAGGACTTAATTGTCAACGAACTGAAGACTCTGGGGGTAACTGAGGCCATTCGGGTGCGGTCGAAAAACGTTAGGGCTGGCATTGTTATGCCGACTGACAGTGTTATCCTCACCTTTGCGGGCATCGAATTTCCTGCTGAGGTTCGTCTCGGATTGAAAACCCACGGGGTGGTGCTCTACAGGGAGCCTCATCATTGTTACAGGTGCTTTAGCCTAGACCACATCAGGCCGAAATGCCCGTGGTCGTCCCCACGTTGCCGCCGGTGCGGCTCTACGAATCACCTTCGTAAAGACTGTACTCAACCCCCAAAGTGCTGTCTCTGTAAGGGGTCTCACGAGTCTACCTGGGGATCGTGCCCCCATCGCCTCCATCGGATGGAACAGCTTAAGAGATCAGCCCCATTACGCATTCAGCAAAACGCCTCCGCTCCAACGGTGAAAATCTGCTCACCCGTGAACAACATACAGCCATCGGCATCTTTTTCTAAACGTTCCTTTTCTGCGGTGGTTCAAAACGGGGTTAGGGTCCAGCCATCGGCCTCGCTACCTAAACGGTCTTTTTCGCCGGTTGTCCAAAGCGGAGTTAAAGTCCCTTCACGTCCGGCAGATCAGGCTCAAAAGGCGGAGGATGATGTTAAGGAGCCCATCCTGAATGTTATCGCTCCACCGCAAGGGGACTGGCTCGACAGGATAATGCTCGCCATCACTGAAAAGATCATACCGTCCGTTATCGACACTATTGTAACACACGAGCGCTATCGAGAAGGCATTCTCATGCATTCTCCCCGGCGCGCCTTTACAAGTCGCTTCTGCTGGGCCCGCTATCGGGTCCCCAAACAACCTCACTGCTGGCCTGTGCGATCAGCTTAAAGACGCTCTGCTGTCAGCTTCAAGTTTGGCTGGTCTGCGTCCGCCCGAAACGGATCCCACGATGACAGCTGTCCTCCCCTGTTGTCGCGTGCGACATCGCTTTGAAGTCTCCTCCGGCCTCGCAATGATGTCACAACAAGACATTCGCAGGTGGGCCGTTCCCTCTGTCAGCAGTATGGAAAGCAACGGTCTGAGTCCGTCCACGAGAGACGCACTCCATGCAAGTTCTGTAACAAGTACACCGGCGCAGGTCTCACTGCAAGACGTTATCCTCGAAACGTCGAAAATCAAGAGCGCATCTAAGATGATTTCCTGTTTACCCCGGGGTATTCGCGACAGCATGTCTTCGGAGCTTGCAACTCTGATCAATGAGGTCTGCTCAACAGCAAGCAGAGATTCATATAAAAGACTACTGCAATTTCCAACTGCAGTATTCTGCATACCATCCCAAAAGGAACGCGGCCGAACCCTCACATCGGTACTACGCGAGAATCTTAACCGATTCCGGGCGGGAAACGGTCCTGAAACGAACCCATATGGTTCATCATTATCTAGTCGGCACGAAAGTTCGTCGCGCAACAACTCTGCGATGATTCGTGTTGTTCAGGGGAAACTCGCTCTCGGCGACGTTTCCTCTGCGGCAAGGGTTCTTTTATCCACCGACACAGTAGCGCCGCTGTCTGCCGAAACAAAACTGGCGCTCCTGGGCAAACATCCGCCTACTCCACCTGATCTATCCTTTTCTCCGCCGCCTGTGTCTGCCGGAGAGACCCATGAGATCACCGTGTCTGCAATGGATGTCATCAACGCCATCCGGAGCTTTGCCAACAGCTCAGGCGGCGGCCCTGATGGTCTACGACCACGTCATCTGAAGGACCTTATCGGCAGAGACGGCGAGGAGAACCGACTGCTCTTAAGTCTAGTACGCTTTGTAAACCTTGCTATTAATGGAAAGTTGCCTGATTTTGTGCTCCCTGTCTTCTACGGCGCCTCGCTTATTGCTTTGCGCAAAAAAGATGGTGGCATTAGACCCATTGCCGTTGGCCTGATTCTGCGCCGCTTAGTCGGAAAGATCATAATCAGGAAGAGCATGCCGGACATCGTCGCAATGGTCTCTCCGCATCAGCTCGGCTGCGGAATCAGAGGAGGTGCGGAAGCGGCCGTGCATGCAACACGGGCGTTTGTAGACCATAACAGGAGTGCCCCAGAGAAGGTTCTCGTCAAGTTAGATTTCAAAAATGCCTTTAACACGCTCAGACGAGACCACCTGCTTAAAGCTGTTCGCACTCACCTTCCCCAACTTTACCCGCTGGTATACCAGATGTATAGACTTCCGAGCAAGTTAATTTGGCAGGGAGAGTTTATCGAGTCGTGCTCCGGCGTTCAACAAGGTGACCCCTGTGGCCCCGCTTTATTTTGCATTGCTATTCACGAACTTCAAACGCGCCTTACTTCCGAACTCCGACCTTGGTTTCTGGACGACGGCACTCTCGCTGGAGACGTCTCGGCGGTCCAGAGAGACATTGCCCAGGTAAAAGACTTCGAGACGGTCTCGGGGCTCAAGCTGAACGACGCCAAGTGCGAAATATTTTTCCCCTTTCAACAGGACCCTCAACTCGGCTCCATGCTTCAAATGGTCCGCGATCTTCTGCCAGCTGCGAGGTTAATTCCCGATAACGAATTCGAGCTTTTAGGAGCGCCAATTCTGACCGAATCTATTGGCTTATCTTTAGCTAAAAAAGGCTCCGACCTTGTTCGCTGGTGCTCTAGACTGCGACAATTGGACGCTCACCCAGCCCTCTACCTGTTTCGCGCGAGTTTGTCAACGCCGAGGCTGATGTACCTCTTGCGATGCTCACAAGCCTATGCTGAACCAGAACTGCTTCAATCGTTCGACGAAACCTTGCGAAGTACCCTTCAGGGTATCTTAAACGTTCAGCTTAGGCAAACCTCGTGGTTACAAGCTTCGCTTTCAACTTCCGCAGGGGGAATGGGGATTCGCATGGCTTCGCAAGTTGCCTTGTCTGCTCACCTCGGGTCTCTAAAAAACACTGAGACTTTAGTGTCAGGGATCACACCACCGGATGCCTACACCAGCTTTATCGCTCAACTTGAACAAGCTCGCCGCTACTAGAGAAAAGTGGGGTCCATTGCCCGAACGCATTTCACAATCGACTTTAGACTCGCAAGTAGTTAAGTCGATCCAGGAGCGGTTAATGATCCAGGCAAACAACGTTAAAGAGCAAGCGCGATTGAAAGCCGTGATAGATCCGATGAGCGGAAAGTGGCTTCAGGCCATTCCCTCACCGCAGCTGGGGACGATACTGGACAATACCACACTCCGCATCGTCTCCGGCCTGCGCCTGGGGGAATCAGTCTGCTTCGCACATAACTGTGCAAGATGTGACCTACCGGTGTCTTCTACGGGTGAGCATGCTCTCGCTTGCAAGAGGAGCGCCGGTAGGTTCTCAAGACATTCAGCTTTAATCGACGTAATACACCGAGCAATGCAGTCTGCCCACATACCGGCAGTCAAGGAGCCGGTCGGACTGTCAGCCAACAGCCAACTGCGTCCGGACGGCCTGACTCTAGTTCCATGGAGTGAAGGTCGCTGCCTTGTGTACGACGTCACCGTGTCTTGCACGTTGGCCGCTTCTTATGCTCGCCATACCAGCAAGGAGGTCGGAGCAGCCGCTCACCTTGCCGAAGATCGCAAGTTGGCAAAATATCGTAAACTGGAACAAAATTTATCGTTCAACCAATTGCCTTCAAGACATTAGGCCCAATGGGAAAAATCACAAGGAGCTTTCTGGCGGAGCTGGGATCTAGAGTTGCTGCATCAACCGGTGATAGAAGGTCATGGCAGTTTTTGCTACAAAGAATATCAGTTGAAATTCAACGCGGAAACGCCGCGTCCATAATCGGTTCATTGCCCACGGGCAAGGGACTCCCTTTTCTGCCGTAGCCGAACTAAATCGGCGTCAAGAATTGTATGTGCATCTAAAGAATCTAAATAAATACAATACTTATGCATTTGCATAAGTGTGCAAAAAAAATTCCAAACTAAAAAAATGCGCCTGTAGTGTGGGGCTCCAGTCCACTAACGACAAGTGGAATTTTAGCTCCTACAAGCCCATTTTGATACAAGCCATTCTTTAATCCTTGTTGTCGGCTTCCCGAGGCTGGTTTCTAGAGCACCCTTCTCCAGTCCGTCCTACTACACCTGTCACAGGGTGATGCTTTACTGCCGCTCGTTTTGAATGGCATGCCATCTTGAGCGTAGGATCCAAGCTTACCGAAGCCGTGAATAAAAATTATATATCAGGCTGAATAGAATAGAGGTTAGTAAGAGATTCCTCGTCCAGTAGTACTGGCCGCATGAACCTAACAGTTTAAGATTTAGTTGACCTCTGCCAGGCGTGACATTGTTAGATTGACCCTTAAGGTGCGCCCCCTAGCACCAGTGTTAAGCATGATAAGATCATCCTTGTAGCTCGGGGGTCTCAAGGAGTAAGCGTTCATCCCTCTTGCGTCGGTTTTTGGACACCGTGGTGTACTCATCTGGTCTTTCAGTGCCGGTCGGATATTCCGGGGAGGGCCACGGCAGCACTAATGTGGCAGACGGGCGTGGTTCTGCCCCCTTTTAGAAGAAGATCTAGCAGCGTACATGCCCTATTGCCTTAGAGGTGCACGAGAACGTAGAGTGTCCCACCCGTTGACACCGCCGACATCTCGGCATGATGATCCAATTTGTAATTGCGCACGAAGACTAACCCAGCTGTACCTGCTGGAGTCCAGCATCAAACGGGCATAAGAGGAGCCGCACGAGTGTCGTCGTCGCCCTAGAAGGTTCGTCATGGGTTCGGCCAAGGCTATTGCCTGGCGTAATGAATCCTCGATGCTATGTGGGGTGGTGCCCTCCATAATGCCCCTTTTAATTTTATAAATCCTAAATTAAAAGAAGGCTGTGGCCCCTTCTGATGGCGTCCCTGTCATCACCAGTTGAATGTCGCTGTTAGTGGCGCCTTTGTATTCGTTCCCACCCTTCCTTCTACATTCCCTGGCACTCTACCACCACAGGAAATGGAGTATTGACAGCCTTTAGACAAAAGGCCAGCCAAAGTCAAACACCCTACACATCAGCGCGAAATCCGCTCTTTGTTCACATATCCGCCTTGTTCGAAAGCCAATAGCAGACTTCGACTATTACAAGCGTTCTTGCACCCATATATACGCTTAAATATTACGCAATTTGCTGCGAATATACATTCAAGTGCTACAATTTAGTCCTTCGTATTTACTCGCAAACACAGGTTTGCTTCATTAGGAGGATAACAGTGAGCCTTGACCCTTCAACAAAATGGCGTGCAAGGGTTATCCTTGAAGCTGAGACGAACGAAGCTGTGTAAATCGACGGAAATAAAAGATGTTTAAGGGGAGGGGCAGCCTGTTCCAGCTATCGCTGTCGTTTGATGAAGGGTATTTTACAAATGACGTGCGAACACGACCTTGCCGTAGGCACTTCTTAACTCAGGCGTCAAGGCTACTTGGTCTAACTTATTTTGTTCATCGATGTACATCCAAAGAATCACTTTGTTTCATTACTATTTCAAATGAATTTTACCCAATTGCCTCTAGTCAATGTTTACTTCGCGCACAGGTTAGCAAATAGGCGCTGTTAATTTATTTTCATTTTGTTTACACTAACCTAGACAGAATAAAAGTTTTCCGGAACAGGTAGTTTAGATCGCGTATATATATATATATATATATATATATATATATATATATATATATATATATATATATATGTATATATATATATATATACTAGTATTTCTTAAGAATGTAAGTGGAGGGACAACTGTCTCCTGGGAACGTGTGCACGGGAAATATTACTCCATCTTGCAAAGAGTGGACTGGGACCACTTCAACAGCGTGCTCCGGACAGGTACCGCGTTCCCGCGTTGGACGTCAAGGTCAAGGCGCTGCCTCAGATAAACCGCAATTCTCTTATCTCCGGTTGCGAGGTTCAGTTGCTCACCGACTCTGTGGAGGAGTTTGCGAGTGACGCCGCCTGGGCCGCCCAAGGTCTTGAACGCTAGCGGTTAGAACTCATGAGGGTAATCTATTGACGCGTATTTCGCGAGCTTCCTTGTCTCGGCTAGATAATCAGCGCAATCTGCTAAGGTCGCCCCGCCAGCAATCATTAAAGGTGCTAATAAGTCGGGTCTCTAGAAATATATATATATATTTTTTATATATATATATATATACACATACATATATACGCAAAGGCGGATTGAAAAGTTTTGATACTTTATAAAAACAAAACCAAAAGTAAAAACGAAGTATTTAATCTTCCAAAGTGTTTTTGTCCTCTTCAAAGCAACTCTCGCCCGCTGCAATGTAGTATTCCACCCTCTTTCTCAACCTTCGTAACACATTTTGAACGCGTTTTTCGGAATCAAGTTGAGTTGTTTCTGCATTTTTTTGTCTTCTCTGCAGTCTTCCTCAATCTCTCGTGTGTACCTAGACGTCCGGGTCTATCCAGGGACAATAAAAAAACTCGACGGTCTAACTCTGATCACTATTGGGCGTGGCCGCTTGCTTGTTTGGGACGCAAGGACGTGTTTTATTAGCCCCTTCGATGGTCGGTGCAGGTGCGGGCCAAGCAGACCAGAAAATGCAAAATACGCAACGAGACAAATCCCCAGCATCTGTCCGGGGCACATCGTTGGACTAGGCTAATCCTGAGTTAGGGAACCCGTGACTACACGTTCACGCGGAGACATTTGTTTATATTAAGGTGCTAGCATAACAAAGTTATCTAAATACATTTACAGAATGCTGATGTAAGTATATAATAAAGTAACTATATACATACAACAGTGATGGTCTTGGCGAGAATTTGAATCGCTCATGCAGACGAGGGAGGGGGGAGCAGCCGGGCCCTCACGGTCTCGACGCACCCTCACAGGACGGTTTATAAAATGGCAGTAACCCCCTATCCAACCGCAAGTAGACATGCGGGATTATAAAGAGGGATAGAGCTGAGTAGAGGAGAACGGCAGAGACGCCTCTCCCACGGCTTCGAAGTAATGCCAACGTAGTACCGAGCCTGGGGTGGTGGGGAGGAATCCGGGTTTAGTGGGTTCTGTGAATTCTACACTAGTCACGCAGCCTGCTAGTGGCGCATGTGCATCATGCATGCTTGATCTCGGTACCACTGCGTGATTTAGGACTGCTGCTTTATAAATGGTGGTCGGTGACATGAAAACGTCAGTTTGAGCCGATGGATGATACCAAGACAGTGCGGGATGAGGTTTTTGACTACAAAACTAAGCAAACTGCAGTGAGCCGTTCGCAATACAACTGTACTATAACAACGCCAAATAATCACCGATGTGAGCAAACTTTGGTTCCAGCGAGATGCTGTCACAGACCATACAACCGCCAAGACAACTAAGCTTTTGCGATATAAGTGTTCCAGACGGGTAATTTTGTGTAATGGGGACAGTTTAACTCCGTGAGACTTTACTTCTAAAGTGTCTTAAGGAGTAAGGTGTACGCTTAAAATCCCACAACCATCAACGAACTAAACATTGCAGCGTACACTATGGTTACTGAGCCTGATTTAGAGAAAAAGTGCTAAATATGGGTGCTCCATATACAGCTTGTAAACCCCAAAAGAGTCGCCACCTCATCTATATTATATTTCACCATGGCCCATCGCGACCTCGACGCTATCCGCAAAATCGCTGACATTATAGGAAGGCTTATACCTCTAACAAGGCCCTCCAAAGGCTTATACCTCTAACAAGGCCCTCTCAGTTCACAGAAAATAAAAGCAAAACAGTTTACCGTGGGGGTCGACTGGCAGCCACAGACAAAGTTGTCTGCGGAAGTCACAAATTGGAGTTCATAAACTCTTTCTCATACCTGGGCCTTAAGATCCATTAAATAGGCACAAGTGTCACACAACATACTAGGATTTCACCAGCAATGTGGCCCGTGGTGATGCCGGTTCTGCCTGCGGGTGCGCTAAATCCACGCAATGACGCCTTCAGACGACTCGATCCTCCCATCCTCGATTCCTGTACTACTTCTAAACGGGCGCTAGCATCGCATAAGGCGCCATTAGTTTGTTCATATCTTGAAAGAATCAATTAAGTTGTAAGATAAAATAAATGTACACATATATTTTGTAAGAGGCGATCGATTGCCAACTTGTTTGCTAGTGAAACATCCGATTTTTAGTAATGTTAGTACAGTATTGTTTAGTAATGCAAGCACTAAATCAGTCTTTTTCTTCAATATTAAACATATCAGTATTAATAACTACTAAGCATCATTGAATGAAGGGATATTTTGTGTAAAATAGATAGTGTGACGTTTATTATGATAGCTCCGCATACACATCATGCGTATCACATGTGGTGTGCCGCTCGCTACGATGCATTTCTATATGAGCTCGTTCGAAGTTGCATCATGTATTTAGCAGTCAACCATACTTTTTTATCTGCGCGCTAAGATACTACAAGGGACCATATAATGTTGCTCATATATATATATATATATATATATATATATATAATGAAGCTATTTGTAATGCTGTGAGCGTCAATCGTGCATTTAATGCTGCTAGAAGCATGAAAGCGTACGAAACAGCTCTGCAACAAATGGATCGCGGCGAAACCCTCCTTCTCCACAGATATTCTTGTCACCCAATGATAATTAATTCAAAGTGCGCTGCGAGGCTTCGACAAGCCCGAGTGGCCTAAAGTGGCACTAATCGTCGAGGTGCAGCCCAATCATTCCTTGGCATCACGAACTATCACTATTCGATAGGGAACGAGTCGTGAAGTGTGGGGCGAGCGAGTGCGACAAAGAGGCGCCATCTGAGCAGTGCAGTGGCCTCGCTATGCGCTAGGCGATGCACTTCGCTCGCCGGCTGATATTTATGGCCCTATGAAGTCAAAGGAAGTCCTTAGCAAAGCGACAATGACTTCAGTCCAGATGGCAGCCAGACGCCGATGTGTGCGACCTCATTGCGTGGCAAGTCGCGACTGATTTCGAGTCGACCGCCAACGAACGGAATAGACGACCGTGCCACATAAGTAAAGCCACATTGCGTCTTCGCATTGACGTCTCATACGGACAGGCCAAAAATGCAGGATGTGAGCGCCAGCAGCAGCAGCTGAAGCAGCACCACCAGCACGCAGAATACGAAATGCGTGACAATACGAAATGCGAATCGACGACTCATCGAAGACGAAATGTATCAAACCAAAAAGCTTTGATGATATCGACGTATATCGCGCGCGTCTAATCACATATGAGTTCGAAGGCTTGGCGGTGCTGAGGAAAGAGGTAACGCCACCCTCCCTGGACTGTTTATGATATTATGCAGACTTAGTTAGCCTAAGCGTCGATGCTATTCGTCGTAGATAAAATGATAGACGAACAAACTCGCTTCTTTAGCACTTTATGCCAAGTTCCTCTCTTTAATAGAAGTAGCCTACGGCAGCCACCGAGCAGAAATGTAGTACTAATTTGGTAGAGCACGGTAAAAAAACTCAGCAACCTTATAATATATATATATATATATATATATAAATATATTTGTTTTATTTTTTTTGTAAATGAAGTTGTGTAAGTTTGAAATTACTTTCCCTCGCTGCATATTCTCCACAAGTATACTAGATATATGTAGATATTTCTATTTGTTTAAAATTGCTCAACTGCTTATTGTAAGGATCATGACGGCGCAATTATGAGGCGTATAGGCGGGCCGCTGTAATAGAGAAGTTCATTTTCGCTGCTGTGGTACGACGAGCGTTGGTGTTGTTGTTGCTGTTGTTGTTATTGTGGTGGTAGTGGTTCCCACTTATTGGCTCTGTATGCATGTAGCCAGCTCGCTACTTGATTTATTGATAGTCTATAGCTCGACCAAGTGGGACAGTCACTCGCTGACCCCTGGCCGTCGTGGGCGCCCTGGAGTCTATCGGCAACAGGCCAGGAGCGTGGGCGGATGGCGTTTGGTTGCTTTTTCGATATGTTTCGTTATGCTGTCGTATGCCCGTGGTGTGTTTACTTCTGTCTGCTTTCTGTCAGCCTACATGCAGGCAGTACTGCACGTATGCACGCATGCATTCATGTATGTACTGCCTACGCTGTGAACGCGCAACAATGGGACAGCAGAGGAACGCTTGCAATTACAGTAGCAGCAGCAGCTGCAGCATTCCAGCAAAGGACTTCCCTCTAACTGCGCACGCAACGCCGCCACACAATACAGGATCGGTCGGTGACCGACCGCAACCTACTCACAGAAGTCAGTTCTATGACACAGAAGAGCGAGGCGGCATTCGTAGCTTCGAACGGGCCGCCCCACTAGCGCTACCTCTCGGCCTGTAGGCTCTGAGAGTACGTGCCTGCATGAGGAAAGCCCAATGAGTCTGACCATTACTGAGCGGGGTTGTCAGAACAACGCGAGGCTGCCATCTCATCGGCTGCTGAGCGTATCCTCGTTTGTAGCTGTCTTGCCGCACCCCTTCACCGACCCGCTATGAGCTAGCTTAAGTCTATTGGGAAGCCTGTCGTGCAGATGACTCGAACAGCGCCACTTTTACTGCTAGAAGCAGTCGTCGTCGTTGTCGCGGTAGAAGAACGGAGACGCTTTATTAGGACCACGGCTCGTTTCACGCATTCGTCTATTGAACGAATGTTGCTTTAGCCAGTGCTCAGATGCGCCGGCGAGCTTTCTCTAATTGAAGGGTATTACTTCACTGTCGTGCTTCTCTCACGTATATATATATATATATATATATATATATATATATATATATATATATATATTACCATTTATAAAAAGCCACACAAACATAATGTAATATACAAAAAATAAATGCTATTAAAGTAAGCAGACACACACAGGGTGTTCTAAAACTTTTCATGATGTATATAGAAAGTAATATAACTTTTTTTCTAGTTCAATAAGGGGGCGGCAAATGCCTTGTTTATGAGTGAGAGTCAAATTGATAAAGTGAGTTCGAAGAGCGAGTTGCAGGCCTGACGTAACCTTATAAAATGTGCGAAATATGTGTCCGAAGGGTAAGAAAACTGGTTGGAAGGAGCAAAACAATCGCACAGAAGAGACCTTGGAAAAATTGAGGTCCTGCATATTTCAATTTTCAGCTGTCACAATCAATACCTTAAGATTGTTTCTTTTCGATAGTTCACAGCACTTAAGCCACACACATTCGACAAAACGCATTTTTTGACGACCATTTTGGTGCCCAATCGAAAATGATTGCATGCTCGCATTCTAACATTCTGTCTGTTGCCTTTGGTTCCGTCGTCTGCTGATAATCTCATTTAGGGAGCTCGGGTCTACTTCCTAGGCATCGAAGTAATGTCAACCTATTACTGAGCACAGGGGGGGAGGAATTATGAGTCCCACACTAATCAAGTAGGGTATTAGTGACGTATATGCATCATGCATTCCGAAAATTTAGCATTTGGAACTAATCCATCAAATAAATCACTGAACCACATTCTTGAACAAACGTTTTCTTGACCCTTTGTTCATGAAGCTAGCTTTGTTCACGAAGAGCATAAGGTAAGGGACTCCGCATTGATTTCTACTCCCCGCAAGCGCCAACTACAGTTGTTGACGTATAGCTAGTAATCACATTTATTTTACTCATATTGAGTATGCATACAACATTTACACTTATACAAGTTGTCAGCTGTTCCCGGCGTGTTATTTGCGAGAGGCAGTCCAGTGATCTATTCGTAAGGGCCAGACAGGCGGATGCATAGCTAGTAATACGCAGGTCACAAAGCTTGAAGTTTTTTCAGTGATTAGTTATATATGGACGGTATTGCGACTCGCACTAACGTTCTGTGCTACTTTCCTCATATCCCCCTTAAAACGCTTCCTTAATTCCTGCAGGATGAGCTGTTTCTTATCTGGCGCCCTCGTTGTCCGCGTTCCTCCAGGGTCGTAGTAATAGCCGTGCAATGATGCAGTTCCATGGACGTGACGATGTATATTTTTAAAGTTTGACCACGAGGTATGCGTTCATTTGGAAAACGCCCGGCGGGCAATCGCCACGCGGCATACGTGGGACTGCGTGCTTCAACATAGATGTGAATGATGTTAACTTTCCTGGCATCCGTAAACCGGCTCATCACACTTCGATACACTTCGTAGTAGAACACGAATTGAATCGAACGCTTATAATCAATCAGGTAATCAGGTTTTATTGACGTGCCCAACAAGTTGGCAAGATGTCACCTTTCGTTCAAAACGAAAAGTGTTTCGTTTTGAACACCTTTCGTTTTGAACGAGAGGTTCTAATACACATAATATACAAGTACGATTATTGTGTAAATCAACAGGGAGTAAGCAATGAAACAACCAAATTTAGTATAATTACCATAATCAAAGTTTAAGCCCTTATAACGAACCAAATACAAGTTTAAGACCTATATAATAACATAAGTTTAAAACATTTCACTACGAGTCACGTGTTCCCTCGTTATTCAGATACAAGAGAAATATATCAGATACAAGAATATCGTTGAAAAACAACGGTCCGGCCTGCATTTCAAAGTGTCAATGGTAGCTCGTTCCAAATGGTGGCCAGCATAAAAGGGAGTGCCGAAGAAGGGTCACTCTGAACCCTGGCACCCTGAGTTGGTCCCGGTAGCGCTGCGACCGTACTGGGGCTAGAGCTAAACCGAAAGCACAATCTGTTGCACTTTATAGACCAGCGCCGCTATCTTCAAGCGTGTCAACTGATCAAGCTTGGGAAATCCGAGCCTTGTGTACCACGGAGTCACACCCGCGCGACAAGAAGGGCCAACAATAACGCTAATCGCGTCATTCTGAATGACCCTAAGCTTGTCCCGGTCGTTGATAACGTGGCGCCCCATAAAGTTATTCCGTGGAATAGAATTGGTTCTATAAACGTTTTGTAGACACGTACTAGAGGGTCCCGCGAAGCCTTGGCACTCCTTAAACGCACAAGCGAGGTCATCACGGCGTAGCAGACCCTGACACCTAAAACTTTTTTCTGGCTGACCCTCAGCTAACATTTAACGCCCACGGGTTTGCTTTCGCATTGCTTTATAAAACGGAGCCCATAAATGCAAATTTAGGACACAGGGATCAAACCCGTACACCTATGTGTCTCATCCAGTCGCGAGACGTGCGCGAATGCATCACGCCACCGGGCGTACAAGTGAATACATTTCCCGTCGCGCTAAGCGATACATAGTATTCTTCTTTGGCTAACAGTTGTCTTTTATACGACAAAACAACCATAAGCTATCGTGCCGAACGCGGGCCAACAAATTTAACCATAAGAGGCGCCAAGAAGGCTTGTTTGGAGAAGCCTTTTACAGGGTTCGGCTGGCCCCGTTCGTAATGCGCCGGCCATCGCGTGGCCGCGTGACGCATAGCGGTAGAATTTCGAAGATCCTGCTATAACTGAATTTCCTGGGGCTTCTCCGGGCCGCATGCGACAGACAGAAAGCAACCGCAACCATGTTGGACCGCTTTGTCGTGTTGTTGGTACCTGTGAGCCAATTGCTTAGCGTTCAGCGTTCTCTCCCGTTGGCCGATCCGTTGCATTTTGGATCGTTGCATTTGCTGGGCAGTCTGCAGCTCTATTGTTCTGCCGCCCTCGTGTCCACCGCGTTGTCTTCGGCACATCAGCGTCCATACTGCGCCCGAATAAGCGGTCTGGAAACTGTTACTAGCAGCTAGCCAGTAACAGTAAACGCCGGTGTCAGCACCCAAGCGGTTTATGTCGAGGCCGTGATCGAACATTGACGCTCTACGGCCGCCGAAGCTCGCACTCTAGATCGGATTATTTCAGGCCAGCCCCGTCCGTCCCCGCCGGATATCCGCAGCCCCAGATGCGGCAACCCTTCGGCCGGCCTAATCCAATACATTTGGCCTACAGACACTACGCTGATTCGCATATATTTGCATTCAACCTATGAGGTGAATGAATGAGCTTGGATCGCCCGAGTTCGACACTCATCGGCAAGCCGTGTGGTCTACAGTCGCATTGTCGCATGATAGTGATCCCCAACTCTACAACAAGCGATTACATACACAACAGACCTTCGGCAAACATCACAACAAACGTTACGGTGCGCGTATATCAAGCGGTAGGGTAAACCGCGGTGAATTAGTGTATATCGTATATGATTTGTGTATGTTTTTCATATATATACACATGTATTCGATATATATATACACATGCCATTCGAGCAAGGCAAAATGCTGGTTTGGGATGCAACCGTTACCGACTCCTTAGCACCTTCTATGGTCGGTGGCGGCGCATCCGAAGCCGGATATGCAGCCCACCTTGCGGAGACCAGCAAGCTAAGAAAATACTCATCAATTGGGTATCCCCACGAATTCTGGCCACTTGCGTTTGAGACCACGGGTGGTCCTGGTGTTCGGACCAGACAGCTGATCCGCAAAGTCGGCACTTTGTTAGATCAGTCAACCGGTGATAACAGATCGTCGTCCTTTTTTAAACAACGTCTGGATCTCGACATACAACGTGGAAACGCGGCCTCCGTTCGGGGCACACTTCTGAAGTGGTCTCGGCCTAGCCTAGACGAGGCGGACACGTGATAGTCACAATACATACCCGCTAGGCACACTGGCTTAGCTAATCTCTTGTAATATGTGTTCTACAAACATAATGTAATATACGAAAAATAAATATATAAATGCAACGTAAAGATTATACACATGTATAAAGGTCACATTTTATGTAGCCGTCTTGGCTCATATGCGTAGCGTAGATTTTACTTTTAACAGCCCGTTTATTTTACTGCTAGCTAATTTCTACTGCGCTGAACTTACTATAATGGAGTTACTAGTAATCTTGACAGCTGGCCATTGACCTAGGTTTGGAGGCACCGCCTGGATTACATATAGGCCACCCGGTAGTGTCACAGGACAAGGAAGACTAGAGCACATGGCAAGCAACGCCTAGAACAACAGGAAATAAGCGCAATCATAAGACATCTGGGTTAAAACAGGCACAGGGGCCTAAATGTACTGCAAATTTGAGATAAGGTTTTAAGGAACATCCCGCATAACATAAATATACGCATACATGGACATTGAAGGGTCATTAAATGTTAGTTTGATAATTCAAAGCAATTCTATTAAATATTTAATTGTAGCCGCCGTCTTTATACAGTACAAACTGGAACAGTTTTACAGAGCATTTGTGTCGCCGGACAAAACGTGTAATTTGTTTATTTGCTGCCCTGCTACAGACCGTGATCTGAGAAGTCTGTCAAGCATAAATGTTAACGGCCAACCGACCTTGCTCTTTTTTCACTCATATTGAATACGCGTATAACATTGATATTTATACAGTTGTCAGCTGCTCGCGGCATTTTATTCGAGACAGGCAGTTGCACAAAGCGGCATCTTACCCACATTGTCATGCAAAGTATTCGCTTCACGTAGATTGACCCCTACCGACGTGGGGGGGGGCGCAAACACGTATTGAAAATGCTGCAAAGCAACGTTGAAAACCGACTTAGGAAATAAAAGGGCGATCTAGCACAGAGTATTCTCTAGCAAATTCTAGATAAGGGCGTATACTACATTAGTGCAGTTATTCCTTAGTTACTTATGGTTAGTGAAACTTGAACCACGAAGGATATAGAACGTATGTTTTCATTAATAAATTGCGGCTTGTGAATCTTATCTTCGAGCCGTGTATGATGAGAAAAGCATTTTTTCAATTTTGGGCGCCTTGCCTCGATAGAATTTGGTAGATCGGGCACGTGGTTCGCAAATAGAAGCGGACAGATTTTAGCACCTTATGCGTAGCTTGTCGTCTACGTTAAGGGGTTTGTGCACGGCTCTTGGACCCTGTGTCAAAAATGCAGTCTTCAGTAGTACTACAGTAGTCTTCTGCGTGCCTCTAGCGTTTCTTGGATGTCCTGTAACAGAAAGGAGCATGCCAAGCGGATGTTTCTTCCCATTCGAAAGCGTGTTGCTTCTCGGAAAGCAGCCCTGGTGTCTCTTGTGAGCATAAAAGCGTAACCATGAACGGCGACTGTCACGGGACATCACGGGTGGAGTTTAGCACAACACGTCTCGTTCTGGATTTCACCGTTTGCCTCTGTGACCCTGCTAAAATCAGCCAACGCGAGCCCTACAATTTGAGAGAGCAGTGTAAATAGCGTCGTACCATAATCATGAATGTAATCTATATCCAGCACAGCTGGGCTTTGCGTCACGTGGTTACGCGTTGCTAACACAATATTTCTCTCATTGTATAATTATTGACACACAGCTGGTGTATCTGCAGCGTTCTCCGCCAGTAATACCTTAGCTGAGCCAACTCTATTTGCAGCATATATATATATATATATATATATATATATATTATATATATATATATATATATATATATATATATATATATATATATATATATATATATATATATATATATATGCTTTGTACAGATCGCCATGCAGGGCAATCACAGGCTTGTCTACAGTTATTTTGCTGGCAGTGTTCAGGTAGCATTTTTCTGAATGTATTTATTTGCAATACAATTTGTTATGTGCAGAGATACACGTGTGTTGGATTTATAATTTAGGTTAATTAGCGTAATACAGACATGGCGTGCCGCGGTATTTGTACTAATTTTGATAACAAGAAGGAAATAAAAATTAGCAACATATAAGAAACATACGTAGGTGACAAACATATGCATCTTCTACTATTTTTATTTATTCGACACCAAGAAGCTACACTAATACCTAATACACGCAGTTTTCTTATTGTACAATATTGTGATAGGGCCCGCTAGATGGGATTGCCTGCCCCGCAGTAGACGTCCAAATGGAATAAAATCCGTAACTTGCTGCACAAGTTGCACTGGTATTATTTTGATCACTAAGATCATATACTGGCGATGCGATTCCAATATGTGCAGATTTGCTTGAAATAAAAATGAATATAGCTGAAAAGAACATAGGCGTAGAAAGGGGGGGGGGGGCTCATTGTGTGCAAAAAATATCGTAATCACATATGCATCAGTTACGTATCATCGTCTGCACACACATTACATGTAAGTAAGCTTGAAGCACCGAGCAAGACGGCTTACTCGCAAAGCCTTTGCCTTGCATTCGGGAGGACTGGGTTCGAGACCCAGTCTGGCCACTCTAAAATTGGTTGGCATGGTTTCCGATTTAGACAAGGTAAATGCCAGAGTGGATTAACACTTAGCCATGACATTAGAAAACCGTACACGAGCAATAGCCTTACGGAAAATCTTAAAAAAAAGTAACATTAATACGTGTAGACATATTGGTGACAACTGGTATGCCTGCCGCATCCGGCGCCAGCAGTATCTTAACCTAGATAGTCTTGTGTGCAGTATATATGGTTGTAATACGCGTGTAGATTCAGGCGCATCAATAGGTTTGTGAACGACGATGGGCCAGATCAAGTCGAGGTAACACAACGAAGTGAAAGCAAGCCATAACGAGTGAGGCTTCAAAAATTATTTTTATTATAGGTACAGTACTAAACTCCACAACAAGACAAGTTCTACAATAGTATGCAGAAAGTCAACTCGGTTATTAGATAGAACGAAAAGGAAATTAAGTGTGTCCTATATGTGCGAATCGTCTAGGTTTTAAGTAGGGAGATAGGTGGAATGCCCAAAATGCAGTAAGAAGGTCGGCTACCACATCATTATGGCAGATATAAATGATCGCGTACGTGAAACCTAGCGCCTCACGCAAAATCGGGATAACGGTGGGATTTGAGAGCTTATTGGCGTGCTGGTCAAATAGAGAATATAATAGAAAACTGGCCTACAACTGGCTGCACCCAAATTAAAATCTATACAACTTGTTCGAAAAAGCGACGTTGTAAATATTGTGGACAGTGCATTTTCGGACGTTATCGCATACTCAACTGCTCGTTTATTAAAACATCGCCACTACAGTAGAGTATACACGATATTGTCAGCCTACAAAATGATTGATGAACGATTGTACTATACCAATGATTCATGATGAATAAACCTGAAACAATAAAACGTGTCTCTGACAATACAATTGACTTTAGCACAATTAGGACCTATATTAGTAAAAAAAACGTAGGGTTTCTTTTCCCAGGACGAGACATAACAGCGGCCTCAAAAAACTCGGCATATCAAAATAAAACAGAGAAAGCATTCAAGCCGGGCTTTGAATCTGCCAAAACTTTTGCCCAAGATCGGCCGTTTGTCAATCTAAAAAAGAATAGGTGATAACTAATTATATCTGCTGCAGAAACGATTGTTCCGTTTCGAGCCGCGGTGAGAAATTAGGCTACAAAAACGAACTGATGGACTAATTGTCTCATTTAATTTTGATTAAGCAAATACTGAGAGCAGAAGAAGGAGAAGAAGAAGAAGCAGCGCAAAGACAATACTCGATCATCGAACTGAAGCTATTACAGAAACAATTACAGAAGCAAGAAGATATATATATATATATATATATAAATGAATGAAAACAATATTTGACCGGCGAAAGTATACAGAAGTGATTTCCGATAGAGTGGCAGATAGCCAAAGCCTTGTTCACCAATCACTACTATGGTGCATTTGTTTGGAACATGTTATTGACGAGTTTTTCATCCTCCCGGTACCATTATGTTTAATTTCTAACATTTTTACCATGATTTGATTTATTAATTGAGCCGACAGTCAAATTTGATGTGCATTGGTGTTCCTCAAGACGGCGTAATGCGTGAGCCGCCTCATCTAGTACAAGAGGACGCAGGTCAGCTATGCAAGCAACGGCATGGAAAATCCAAAGAAGTGCGGTTTTCTTTACTCTTACTTGGGTTGGTCTGCCCTTCTTGACCAGGTTTCAACAGCCGCCATGGCTATTTGGTGGGCAAAAATTCTCTATTAATGCCCGCAAAAGCAAATAAAGAATGTAGAGGCTAATAATACAGACATTTAGTGAAGCTCCTAAGACACATGTTTAACTACTATACAACTTATCCTTATAAATTAGGAGGCTGATCAGGGAGGAGAAAGTGTCCTTTTATTGAGTACTATTAAAAAAATACTGAAGTTTGTTGCTGCTCTTAAATAAATAAATTATACATGAATAAGGATGCAATGTCGTCGTTAGTGGCATCCGGTTTTTAGTTTATAACATCATTCTTAAATATCCCTAGTAAAATGGTATAACAAATAACCTACATATACAAAGCGAACCATTATGATTGTAACGCATCCACAAGCTTTTAGGTTACCCTACTTGTTATTGATCAGGTTCCAATACTACCGAAAACCTTGCGGGCAGTACAGTTTTAACACGATAATGACACTCGCTTTACAGGCCGCTTCTGGGAGCAATGACACAGTACGTGCATTGTGCCATTTTTGAACAATCTGGTTTTTCAGTTACAAATATTTATACACAAAGGTTCATAAGTCGTAAGTTTGCTTTGAACTAGCGTATAACTACCGTCTTGTGTCGGTGTATTATGCGACATCTCTTTTATGCCTTCTAGACTATCTCTTTTGACACTACTTGGGTGTCTTTATTGCTTTATCCGACATGAACAGACTGACAATTGCCGAATGTCTAACAAGTAATAATCATTATCTCAAGTTTAGCGACAGCAAGTACTGAAGTTAAAGACGGAGCGACCTGCATGCTAAGACGACCAGACTAAGGCCAGAGATAAATGAAACAGACCTGCAGAAGCGGCAGGTGAAAAGGAGCTGTGACACAACGCAGACCTGCGACATCGTGGCGTCCACAGCTCAAGGAACTTTTGTGACGGTTAGACTTGTGCGGGCTATCCGATGTCTGTTTAAGTATTGATGAGAACTACTACCACCTGGGTTTTCCTCGCCGGAGTTTCACCAGGCCAATGGGCAATGTCGCCGTTCTACTCGCTATCTTGTGCTGCGAGTCTCACCAAGCGGTGCGCTATCAGATGTGTCAACGTCTCCGAAACTATTTGTTCCACCTGAATCGGAATTTATAGAAGCGTGAATATACAGTAAATACCTACATATCCTGTAATTTGTTTTTGCCCTCATTGTTTTGAGGGCAAAAAACAAATTACATTACAATTGTTTGTTTGCACCCCGTCTAACAGTAAAGCACGAAAGCATGTCTGCTGAAAGCGCCCCTTCGGCTTTCTGGTGCGTCGGGGCGCTGAACGCCTAAAGACATAGCCAGCCAACCGACACGAGACCACGAGACGAGGAGGAGAGAAAATAGAGTACAACTGGAAAACGGGGGAGGGCGGAAGAGGAAACGTTGGCCAAAATGGGCGAGACGCATCAGGCGGAGAGGGCAAATGAGGCACGAGCATCAGCGGCAGTACCGGCAGTACCAGCGGCAGCGGCGGCGAGCGGTGGTGACGGTGGCGTTCGAAAACGTGGCGCCCTCGAACACACTGAGCGAGCGGTATTGTGAGCGGTAGCGGCTGAGGCGGCGACAGGCACGACTATCGTGTCGCCAGCGGAAAAGACGAAGCAGAAGAAACGAAGGGGTGGAAGAAGAAGGAGAAGACGAAGACGAAAGAAAGAGCACCAGCAATAGTAAAGTGAAAAGCCCACTGAGGGCGAAGCAAGCCAAAGAAAGGCAGGGAGAAGAGGGAGAAGAAGGCAGGAAGGGAGAGGAAAACGAGAAAGGGAGAAGGTTTAATACGCTAGGCGGACGTACACGACGGTGGGTAAGTCGAAGGGCAACTCGAGTGTCAGAATGCTGCTGCTATGACCACTACTGCTACCACAAGGACTACTACTACTACAACGATACTACGACAAGTACTTCTACACGCGGGTGGGCGGGCCTGCAGACGTGCGTGTGAGAGAAAGAGTAAAACACTATGAGGGCAAAGGGGAAAGGGACAAGGACAAATTTAGGAAAGGGAGAAACGCAGTAATGAGGCGTAACTAGCAGGAGAACGTGAGAGAGGGAACTAAAAAGTTTGGGGGAGAGAGAGGGAAATAAGAAGGCTTGGACAGATAGGGGTTAGAGACGCAGGAAAGATAAATGTAGAATTGAAGGAAAAAGCTAGGGAGAGGCCAGCCGTCGACGCCAGGGTGGGTGAGGCGGTGAAAGCATCGGCGGCGGCGGCGGCGGCGGCGGCAAACTCGCCGCTGTGGTGGTTGTTGATGTTGCTGATGTAGTTGTTGTTGTTTTTGTTGTTGTTGTGGCTTTCAGTAAAGAGGGTGGCAGCCGTTGTTCGTAGTAGCAGCGTCAGCAGCAGTAATATTGGAAACGCGGTGGTGGCGGTTGGTGTTTCTCGCGGCCGTCATCGACGGTTGACATCGATATTACGCGGCGTCACTGAGATCCTGTGATTTTTTTCGAAGCCTGCCGGTGCTAGACTGGATAACAAGTGAAAACGAGAAGGTAGAGAGAAAAAGACAAGCACGAGGAAACAAGAAAAACAAAAGGAAAAATCCGAAAAAAACGGTCAGCTGGTCGACGATTCAGTGGTAAAGGTGTGAAGGAATAAGACAATAAGGAATAAGGAATAAAGGGTTGTCAGGGTTTGGTGTTCGGTCGTTCGGTCCAACACGCCGCCGTCATGTTTCCGTGCTTGTTGTTGCCTGTTGTTGCCGGTTCTTCGTCGAGGGCGGATTTGTTCAACCCGTTCTAAACAATAACTATTACCGCGAATTGAAGCAACAGCAGTAGGGGGGAACAACAACATCGCGAGAACCACCACCACCACCACTTTAATTGTGTGATCTGACCAACCTTTGCCGCCATCAGGGACCGCTACGGCTACTATTGGCGGCGGCATCAACAACAACAATAGCAACAACAGCAGGAGCAACAAGAACAACAACAGCAACAACCACAACTATAACGACACGGCGGGGGACACCGCTGCACGTGCATGTGTGCACGTGCGCACGGAAAGGGGAGACGGAGAGGGAAAGCGGCGGAGAGTGAATAAAAGAAAGGAACGCAGAGAGACACGCAGAGAGGGGCGAGGAGGCACGCTATTGGTCTGGCGCAAATACGGGGACCTCCTACTTCAAGTTATATTAGTGCAAAGGCTAGTGCTGCGGTGAGTTGGTGCTGCTGTTGCGGCTGCAGTAATGCGATCTCTTAAGGAAATACGTTCGGAAAACACGTGTTTACGCCACAAAAGAGAAGGCCGCTACAACCTGCTGTTTGTGAAGTCCCGTCGAGTGCTAAATAGTCTCCTGAAAGAGAAAAAAGAGCAGAAAAAGTTCTTTTTGCACACCGCGTAGCTTTTCTGTGCCGCTCTTTTGGTAGACCGAAATCTCTTACAATCGTCAATTGTTAAGATTAAATGAATGTCTTCTCTATTTTCTTCTTCTTGCTCTTCTTCATCTTCTTCTTCTACAAGGAACAGGCAGTACGATAGACGACAGAAGCAAGAAGATTCTCCTACTGATACCGTGCGTCCATTAGAGTGTAAAGCAGAACTGGAATATCGAAATTAGGTGCGGTGAATGCTCAAACGACGTTGATACACATTGTCGGCACTGGCCGCTGGCGATTGATTCCGCGCGGGCTGGGACCGCTGAACTGAGCTCTGTAGACGTTGAGCCCTCAGCCGTAGCCACAGTTGCAGCGTATGCGCATGGCAGTGATGGCAGTATTGGTATGGTGGTAGCACTCACTACTAATAGTACTGCTAGTAATCTTTGCAGAACCAGTGCTGACGACACGGTGATAGTAGAACAGAACACCTATTAGCAGCTGTGCTCGTAGACCAGTAGACGTGTTGTAGTGGCCGCTCAAAGTGGACCGCCAGTGGACCCTGTCGAAAGGATACATAATACTACCACTGGTACTACTACTACTATGACTTCTCTGATGACTACTACCATTACGACTACGACGACGACGACCACTACTATGAACGCAGACGAATGAACGAGCTAGAAAGTGGTTGTTGATCATTAACAGCGCGAGGCAACAAGGCGCAACAACAACAACAACAATATCATCATTAGGAAGGCACACCGACGACGACGACGACGACAACGACAACAACATCATCT
The DNA here is from genome assembly GCA_003439945.1 of Dermanyssus gallinae. NCBI lineage: Eukaryota > Metazoa > Arthropoda > Arachnida > Mesostigmata > Dermanyssidae > Dermanyssus > Dermanyssus gallinae. Next base: position 95,699 of record QVRM01001531.1, on the reverse strand, counting down.
TTACAAGTAAGGCACAACAACAACAATAACAACAACAACGGCAACATCATTATCATTATCAAGGCACAACAACAACGAAAAGGCGCAACAACAACTATAACAGCAGCAACAAAGCGCAACAACAACAACAGCAGCAGCAACAAAGCGCTTCAACAACAACAACAATAACACCGACAACTGGTCGACCTGTCTAGGCGTACCCATTTGGCGTTGCTCGGTCGCGAATGGCCGCGGTGCTGGTGGCAGTGGTGACGGCAGCGACGACGACGACGAGCCCAGAGCTTGCGGTGGTGGTGGTGCTGCCGCTGCTGCTGACGACGCTCGCGGCCTCGATTGCGTCACAGCCAATGCTACCCACAGCTTGAAAGCGTTCGCGAGACGCCAACGAGAATGAGGACTGGTCAGTCGTCACACTTGTTGTACGACCGGTGGTGGGCATCATCATTTATCGCCGTCCTCAGCGGCGGGCGCTCTCGACGAGGTGCCGTTGAAAGCCGGTCCTGCATGCACATTTTGCACCGTGCGCGGCGGCAGAACGCGGCAAAGCGGCTGTGCGTTGTGCAAGCGTCATAGCTTACGGGCTGCGTGAGAGCGTGCGTGCATGAATGCTATGCGTAGCAGCCAAGAACAGGCGATTTGCAACGAACTACAGAGAGAGATTTAGGGCAGGTTTAGGGGGAGGAAAAGGATCGCGGCTGGCAAGGAAGACGCGGGAGGCGTTGTCCTTTCTCCGTCGTATGTACGTCGTCGCTGTCGTCGTCGTCGTCGTCAGAGAAGAGCGTGGCTCGAAACTGTCGTTTCACGAGAGTGTGTTACATTAATCAATTGAACTGTTCGAGTTAGCTGTCAACCTGTGTAACGTACGCGGTGTGCGAGTGATGCGGTGGGAACAAGGTGCCAACGAATGCTGCGTGACTTCGCCCACTGCTCGGGCGCCCACTACTCGGAGTAGGCGCAAAGTAGGCCAGAGAACGTCTTTGGCCGTCGCTGACCACCTCCTCAACAGTACAGCCAATAATACAATCGAAATTGTAAACGTACGTCGCACAGTGACTGACGTGTTGACTACTGGCCGACATTATCGCAGCAAAACAAACTCTGTATGCCACTGTGACGGTGCCGTAAACTTTTTGCCCTTTGCTTTGGCGCGAGCAAAAATAGACCGATGTCTGTGGCTAACCGTGGATGGATGACCGGCTGTGTCGTGACGGGCTTGTGGTAAAGCATTAGATGAAAAGTTAGATCTAGATAGTTTATAGAAGAGCGAAGAGCTTTGGTACCGGAAACCGAAACGGCGTCGCATCGCATTTGGTTGGAACATTGTCTCAGTTGGGCGCAACGGGATCTTTAGCACGCTTAATAACAGGAAGCGTCCAGTGGCAGCAGCAACGACCACGACGACGGCGCAATATTAGGGACGTGACAACGTTGCCGATAAATGGTGCTAACCCCCTTTTTCAGCTATCGAAGTCGGCAAAATGTGTTTACCGACGCCACCGGTGTGAATCGGTCGGAGAACGGTCATCAACAAACATCCGGCAGGCACATCGCGTCGCCAGAGGAAATACAGCCCTCTAGGCGTTGTGAAACGTCTAGACAGCTCCACATCGAAGCCTCGATAGCTGATGACGGCCTCACAAACGGAACACAGTAGACACGATCTGCAAGCGGCAAAAGCACATCATTTGGTGGGTGGGTGGATGGTTGGTTGTATGTTTGTCTGGCTAGATAACTGGCTGGCCCGTTCCCGTTGACTGACTGACTTGACCTCGGCTTGGGCTGAGACCGTGTGCGCCCTGCGTGCCCTGCCCTGCTCTCCGCACTGAGACAGTCGCGCAAATTTGAACGAGTACAGATTCGTTGGTGTCGAGCTGTGTCGCTACTCAGCGTCGCGACTGCCGGCTGCCAACTGTTGTGGGTTGCGCAGACGTTGAGAGACGAACGAAAAAGTAGGAAGGAAATTTGGCACAAGCTCGATTGCCAGTAACGACCGACCCCAGCTGTTGAGGAAACAAAACGGCCCAGGTTCCGACAGCGCCTTGGCCGAGCGCGCGTCGGCTGCCGATGCCGTTGCTCGCGTGCCACCAAACGCCGCAATCGATACATCGAATCGCGGTTGAGGTGGTGGTGGTGGTACTTTTTCGGTACCGCCCGAAGACAACTAGCCCGAGGCTCTCGGGTTTCGCTCGCGCGCCCCACTAGCGGCCCTAAGACGCGAGGTGCTGTGAGTGAACTATGACCGTACATACGGCTCAGTACGTCGTCACCGTCGTCATATATACAAATACATAGACAGGTAGACAGACACACGCCCGATAGAGGTGGAGAAATCGAACGGTACAGGCATTTTGGAAGACCAACGATGTGCGCATGTTGTTACTGTTGTTCTCGCTATTGGAAAGCGCCGACCCGATGCCCATAGACGATATCTCGTCGACGATCGAATCGACTCATGGATTATGGAGCCGGACTCGCAATTCTAGCAAACTATAATGACGAGAAGTTCGGCAGCAGCATCTAGCAGGACCAGCATCAACAACGACAACTTGAAACACATCGAACAACAAAAATCAGCAACAAACGGAAATAAGTGGAAAAGAAAGGCCGGCAGCAGAGACAGCAACAACGAGTTGCATTTGTATGCACGGCCACCGGCCACAACGATACCATGTGAGGAGAAGAAGAACAGTGTCTACTTTAGTTCTGCTTAGTTTACTTAGTCGCAAAGTGAATAGCCTAGGATTTCGTGCTAATAGCCTTTTGAAGTGCTAATAGCCTAGGATTTCGATCGTCGGCCGGCGGGTAAAGCACACCTGTGCATGCAAGTCTCGATTAGTGGTGTTGTGTTTGTTAGGTGACGCGAGTCGGCTGGAACACACTCCTATGTACCTATGAAAAGTGTTCGTGAAGCGTACGAAAAACAAGGTTGGCTTTATAATCCCCGCCACACACACAGGTACTTTATCGGATGTGACAGGCAGGCAACTAAACAAACAAACAAACAACAAGCAAGCAAGCAAGCAAACGACACGCGGATAAGGGCATCAGGCACCCACGTCCGAGCCGTCTCAGCCATGATCAACTTAGCCGGGTTGTGTAACAACAACTGTTTTCTCCTTAACGCAGGCAGGTCTCGATACAGCGATAATACGTCTCATCATCGGCGCCAACTCCGATCCAGTCGGAGCAACGTACGGCCCAGTTAGACGAGGCAATCGATAGAGTGCGCCGCCATATGATCTTCCTTCAAGCAAGCAAGCAAGAAGAAGAAGAAGAAGAGGAATAGGGCACCACTTTGTTAGTGGTTCGTTGTTTATGCTGCTCTCGCGACGTGCGTAATGTTGTGCGTGGTGTGTTGTGCGTGAGTGCAAGTGTTTGGACGCCTGCCGACGTATTGGTTGGTGTTTTTCCTAGTGGTGGTGGTGATCCTGCTATTGTTGGTGGTGGTCGTGGTGGTGGTGGTGGTGGTGGTATCAAGCGTCGTGCAACGTGTCCTGCATTTCGTCGAAAGCATCTTCCGAAGCGCGCTTTTTTCGCTGGAAAAACACAACATTCGTTCGAGATGCTTGGTGTCTGGTAGCGCCGGGCAGCGGAGCCAGACGACACTGTTGTCTCTGCTGCTGCTGCTGGTGTTGTTGCTGTTATTGCTATTGTTGTTGTTGCTGTTGCTGCTCTTATTGCTTCTATTGTTGTTGTCGTTGTTCTTGTTGTTGCTGCTGGTGCTGTTGTGCGTACGCCGATGCCAATGTATGTGCAAGATGATGACGGCTACGTCGCTCCAGAGGCTTAGGCGCAATTGGATTTGTTCGATGCGTCTTCAGTCAGCGATTGCCTTCGCGCCGTCACACACACCGTAGGAGTAAGCGGCAGTGTAGCGAAGCCGTACAGCGAACAGCCGTAGCCAGCGACCGAAGAAGGCTACGACGACGACGTGGGTCGAGACAAGACACACGCCAGTCTTCAGTCTTCGCCCGCTTCGACCGAATGACAAGACGTTCGGTTGCGCGTCGCGAGTCCTGAAAAGGAGTGTTGTTTTCAATTGTGCGTTTTCAAACGAGGATTTGCATGACTGACTGACTGGTAGCTACGCAGCAGATGAACAGTCGACGATCGAGTTTCGTTCGTGTAGACGGACGTCAATTCACTCCCACCGGCGAACATTTTCCGCATTTTCTCTCTCTCTGTTCTGCAAGCGCGCCACCTTTAGTGCGTGCCCCCGCGCTCGGGAGGGAAAGCCCTTGCCGCTCGCATGCAAGTGGCTGTCCTACGTCAAACGGCCCTAGCCTAGCTCTCTACTCCTGTCCGACGTTCTTCTGTGCGTCCACTGTGACAGCAGCAGCCGCATGCTCATCGTCCGTCGACAAGCCGACAAACGCCGGCGGAAATTAACGCAGCTGCTGTAGCTGCTGGTTCGTTTGTTTTGCCCGCACCCCCCGCGGGGGCAACTGGTTACCCTCCGCGGAACGATGGCCGTTGACGTCGGCATGGAGCAGCGTCATCACCCCCACAACTTCGGCACACCGCCCAACATGACGCTTGCCCTGTTTGCGATGATGGCCAGCGGCGGTCATGGCGGGCTTCACGGCGTCGCCGGCGGCGGCGGCTTCAACTTCAGTAGCATCGCCGGCCAGCGGAACCTCAGCGAGGAGCTGCTGGCGATGGCCGCGTCGGTGCTGAACGGCACGAGCCTCATCAGCGCGTCGCCCGCCGAGATCGCCGACGAACAGGCTCTCTCCGAGAAGATCACGATGACGATACTGTACAGCGTGATCTTCATCACGGGCGTGGTCGGCAACATCTGCACGTGTCTCGTGATCGCGCTCAACCGGTACATGCACACGGCGACGAACTATTATCTGTTCTCGTTGTCGATCTCCGACCTTCTTCTGCTGCTGCCTCGGCCTGCCCAACGACACCATCCAGCTGTGGGCGTCTGAGCAGAAAGTTAGCTGGACGTTCTGTATAGCGCGAGGATTTCTCTCGGAAACCGCGACGGATGCCTCCATTCTGACGATCACAGCATTTACGATCGAACGCTACGTTGCCATTTGTCATCCTCTACGGGCGCACAGGTAAGCCGATCAGTATAGACCAGACGCGAGGCGTAAACACAGCGAACGAACGAGTGCCAGCTGTAAGCGGCCTCGAGCTGTAAGCGAACCTGTCGACGCCTCCGGACGAATCTAAAACAGACACAGACCTCTCGGCAGCGGGATCTTGTGCCGCTTGCATGGGCGCTGCCAAAACTTGAACCAGCGCTTCACACTCTCTGGTATCATAACTATTGTTCAATGACTGTCTGAGTACACGTAGTTTTTTTCTTTATAGTTTCGACCAGTACTGGTGGGAACGATCGCAGTGCCACCAGATCATGTTGCGTATCAAAATGTATTGAGTATCAAAGTATATGTTCCGCTATTCGTTTCCTTTAACGCCGACTGCGTAGGGTAATTTAGGTTGGGTTGCCTGATTATGCCGACTGTTCGTTGGCGAAACTTAATGCGAACTGCAAATTCGTATAGCTACTTCACACTCTGCCGTGTGGGCCATGCATGTCCAGTCTTGCAAGCCCAAGTAGGGCTAACGTGCCAAAATCCACAAAATTCTGACAGAACTCAGAGCGGGCAAGTTACTAGGTGTCATTTCCACACCAACAAGATTTGGACGTTCGGTCTGTACACTAGTCAAGAACTCATATTAGGAAGTTTTGCTGACAAGAAACTCATTAATCCTACGGACCTTACGTAGTTTTGCCTAAAGGAAGCTTAACGGGGTGATGATATATATGTGTATATATATATATATATATTTATATATATATATGTATATATATATATATATATATATATATATATATTATATATATGTATATATATGTATATATATATATATATATTATATATATATATATATATATATGTATATATATATATATATATATATATATAATGGCGACAACCGACCAAGCGATAGGATTAGTAGCGATAGGCGCACGACTGCTGTGTTAACACGGTCGCCCCGAAATGGCAGCAGCTGGTGTATGGGCAGTTTTCCCGCAATCCGGTATAGTTCTTGTTCCTCGCCGCCTGTTTCAGAGCGCAGTGCAGTCAGGGAAAGGCGCAGTTTCGCATAATAACAATGACTTAGCGTATGATAGATCCAAGTAGGTAATTACAAATTTATGACCGGAAATCAATTACAATAGACTGAGCGAAATTCAATCCGATTTGGTTTGGTGGAAACCTTTGCCTATACGGCAACTGACATATACACATCGGTTACCTCACTTAGGTGCTTGGATATATATGGATCACAACGGCGGTCAGCATAGAACGTTTTCTGCCGACCAAGCCAGCGATGGAGGCAGAACCCAGTCATGCCAATGGCTTCCTATCGAGGGATCTTTGTTTTAGCCGCCACCCTTTGAGTAAAGATCAAGATCTAAGTGCCCCGGCGATATTTAGCGTTCTTAGACTACATTCATCCGCGTGACTGGTGTGGTCTAATAAACGATTTGGGCTGACTCTCAGCCAAGATTTAACGTCCACGGGACTGCTTTTCGCATTGCTTCATAGACGGACCCCTACATAAATACAAATGTGCAACGGTGGGGCTCGAACCCGCGCAGCTATGGGACTCCTTCAGTGGCGTGGCGCAGGCGAATTGATGGTTTGGTCTAAATGACTAGTTCGCTAGTCGTGATTGTTGTCTACCGGGGTGTTGCTTTTTTGATCACCGTTGTTGATCGAATTTCCAATGAAATTGAGCAATGACTATTATGAGTATATAATAAGCCATATACAAGTGAGAGAGTCAACAGCTATGCTGCTGCTACAAGGACCGTTGGGCAAAGCCTATATATATGAGCATGTCCGGCTCTCTGTGCCTCATTGAAGATATGCCTTACGGCGATTCCAAGCCCATAAGGGACAGAGGACAATCTAGATTTAAGAAAAACCTCCTTAATATATATTAATTCTAGGCATTCATTCCCCCGAACTTTTTAGGCCGGTCTTCCACGGTGGAGACACTAGTTATAGTATTTCATTAGCAGATTGTAATTCACATCTGACAATCGCCGCAATATCACACATGGTGAACGCATCGCTTAGATCAATTCATTCGCACCCAGCTTACTGTCATACCTCCACGGTTTGAAACGAATCACGGTGTGTGGAGTTGTGTAGGCTCACGGATAACGAAATGACGACAGACGTGGGCAGCTGTTTTTTCGTCGTGAAAATTGAAAAAAAACATACTTTTCTGAGAAACCTTGCTGCGGGTATTAAGACGTTGATTCTTTACAATGGCGCAGCTCGCATGCAGTCACAGTTGAAGCAAAGCAGCGAAGGCAGGCTTTCACACATACCATGCCGCGTATGTCGATAAGCGGTTCAAACTACGCAATTATATGTGCATCGGATTCCATCATGACAACGTCTTATGTAATAGCCGTGTGTCTACACTAGCAGTGGATATTTTGCTGCAACCTCTTTATAGACCTGACCTTGCTAATTTAAATATTTTTCTATTGCTCAATTTCAAGTATTCAAGTAATATTTAAGAGCAGAAATTAGCATTGGGGCACTGATAAAAAAACGAGGCATTCCCGAAGGATGTACGAATCTTATTGAGAGAGTTAGAAAAACAGAAAAAAATATATATATTAATGGCTGACGTGGTAGTGTATACAATAAATACATTTTGAGTGTTCTATAATAATCTGACAGAACTTTATTGTTGACTTATCAATTAACTAGTCTAAGTGCCAATCAAAAGTGTTTGCTGAGATCATAAAGCGACACCCGCAGGGAGGTCTTTCATGACGACGCCTCTCCTCACCTTCTTACTAGACGCAGGACGCTCTCTTAGGGACGTAGGAATAAAGGCGGTGAAGCTATTTACCTCACTTGAAGAGGTTCCTAATGCTGTTGAAAATAGATTGAAACACTTGAAGAAAAGTTCTCAGTGCAGTTGAAAATAGATTGAAACACTTGAAAGCACTTAGGTGTAAGAATTCCGCCAAGAGTTTACGTTTATCGTGGATGTGGTTGCTGCAGCATTACCTCCTTAAACCGCCAGCCAGATGCCTTTATTAAGAAATCGAATGCCCTGTTTTCGCCTGTGGTAATGTTAACGTTCCTGGATGTTTTAAAAGAGCGTCCGTGATTCTTTAAAAAAAGTGCTCTAAGTCATTGCTTTCAACGAGTTTATAAAGTATTAACAAGCAAAAACATGTTAATAAACTGTAAACAGAGTGCAGGATCGCATTGAGAACTCTGCATCGACCAGATTATGAACCTTCTACTGATAGACATACGCGTGCACTCCAAGCAGCTCTTCATTTTGAAGTGAATGAGCAAAACAATTGCTAGCCTTAGAAATAACTCAGCAAGGCTTTCAAAGGACGCGACAAGGAACTCTAGAAGAGCACAATGCGCGTTGAAACAGCGATCTAAGCTCAATTCACAGAGATATCTGCAAAAGATCCGCAGTTCGAGATTTTCTAGCGTCACTCATGCGTTCTTGACGGTTCATTTGCTTCTGACGATTCCAAGAAAACAGAATTAAGCAAAATCACATACGCAAAAACCTATCCGACGGATGATGAACTGTGACTGCGAGATTCCGGTGGAGATGGGTATGTCGTGACTTAACGGTCGAATAAATTACCGATTTCGTTGTTATAGCTGGTAAATTGTTGGAATGTGTAATCTCCTCGGCAATGTGTATATATATATATAATCGCTGACGTGCAAAAACTGATCACCAAATAGCAATTTGCTTATCGTCCGGGTAGAAGCTGCACATTTTGACTTTTGAAGATGCTGTATGACTAGGTAGAATATCTTTATAAAGATAAATGCCATTCTACATAAGGCGATGTACCTCCATGTACGCGGTCATTTATCCCTGTCTGAGAGGCTAACGCCACCTCTGGTTGCCCTCAAGAAACCATTATTGGGCCGTTTGGGCCATCACTCCTACATCACTTCGCAAAATAGTATTCTTCCTAGGAAAAGCACAGTACAGGATCTGTGCGGATGATGATGATAAAATATATATATATACGAGGATCGAAAAATTACAGTACTTTAAATTTTGAAAAATGTATTGACACCATCAAGGTCTTCCGGTTTGTTTTGTTTCAAAAGCATTCAATTGAGATTTCCCGCCGTTGCGCATTTATATTTATGGAGTCCGACCTAAAGGCAATATGAAACCAATTCGTGGACGTTAAACGTTGGCTGAGAGTTAGGCCGAAACATTTTTGTAGGGCCGTTTATCAGCTACGCGCATGCCAAATTTCTCGCCAATCGGTGACGGTGTTTATTGTTTGGTTCAAATAAGTAAAGAAAACGAGGTTCGGCAATTTTTACGGAGCCAAACATAGAGGAGCAACAAATATGCATCAAGTTCTGTGTTAAAACCAAATCATACGTTTTAAACTGGTGGAAATGTTGCGAACTGCTTATGGTGATCAAGCATTATCAATCAAAACACTGTGTATACATGACACTGCTGATTTCGCAACGCACGCGAAGAAACCGAAGATGATTTCCGCGCGAAAAAGACTAAAAGAGGAAGCCTGTCCACGCCAGAAACAGAAAAAGTTGACAGAAGTTCGTAATATCGTACTCAACGGGGGCCGGGTCGATATTGTGTGCGACAAAGAACTAGAAGCAAAGTTCGTACCACAAACGTTGATTTTTTTGCAAATGGACACCCGTCGGAAAATGTCTGAATTGAACCCTCAGGCGAGATGTGAAGATTCTGGATAACTTTAGAAAGTTATTACAGGAGACGAGTCATGGGTATATGACTACGACATCGAAACCAAACGCCTAATTCTCCTAGTAGTGCTTCCAAGGAGAGAGATGCTCGATTAAATTTTGACCAAGCAGATCTAATACCAAGACTCGTTTAACTTTCGTCTTTGACTACAGGGAATCATCTTTCATATTTTTTGCCGTCTGGTTCTACGGCCAATAAGGGCTACTACCGAGAATTTTTAACTACACTGCACAAGAATGTCCAGCGCAAGAGGTCTGAACTCTGGGTAAATAGTTCTTGTACTTTCTCCATTACGACAACGCACCGTCGTTACTGAATTTGGATTATATAATGAACAATTTGACTTTTGTAGTTTCCCAACCATCCTATTCGCCGGACCCGGCTTCATGCGACTTTTCCTGTTCCTATATAGAGGAGATAAAAAAACAATTCGCAGGAGCGATTCAACTCGATTCCGAAAGACGCGTTAAATTTGTTTTTCGAAAGAGTTGGATAGAAGATGGCACAGGTGCATTGCAGCGGGCTGAAGGTATTTTGAAGGAAGACTTTGGGTGATTAAGCAAGTATTATGTTTTTATAAGTTATTTATAAAATAAATTTAAACTCTTCGATCGGATCTCGTGTATAAAATACGCCCTGAGTTCTGGGCCTCCATCGTTCAACCCGAAATCGACTTGTTTATCTCCTAACGGACACCCCCGTATTCGTCGAGGAGCTAAGACGACGTTTCGACTTGCCCTCATCTTCCAACTACGTCAACGTCCTCAAAACGTGGGAGTGCAAGTTTGCGGAAATTGATGCGGATTTCTTTAGCACAGGAGCGATGCAAAACCAGGCATGGAAAGGGCCGAGCCGATCTAACCGCCATGTGGTGACTAGGTTCGCCGTGCATGGTTTCCACCACGTGCTGTGCGCGACAGCTGGGTTCCATGATCCCTCGGACTCGTGTGTGTGTCAACGTTGCACCCTAGTCCCGTCTCTAGCTAGTCTAGAATTAAAAACATTTTTTAAGGAGGTTGTTTTTAATTCTAGACTATCCTCCGTCCCCTACGGGCTTAAAACCTAACCTGAAGTATATCTTCAATGCACCGAGGGCCGGACATGTTAAGATATCTAGGGTTTCCCTAACAGTCCTTGTGGCAGCATGGCCGCCGACTCTCAGCGGTATGGTTTATCATCTATTCTCAATGAGCATCGCTCAAAGAAAATTCGATCAACAACAGGGATCGAACCGGCGACACCCCGGTAGATGACGACCATGACTAGCGCACTAGTCCCCTAGACCACGCCGCCACGTAGTCTGGACGACCAACCTCGCGTCGTAGCTTCATAGCTTTTATATATCTATTATTTTATAAGTCTAAATGTGTGTATGTATACATATGCACATATTTTAACAGTACTTTTTCTACACAACATGTGTGATAATAAATCTGACAAGTATAAAATACGACGTTATACTTTGAGAAAAGTTAAGAAAAGCATACTGAACTAATAAATATGTTGAAAGTTATCTATACGTCTACGCGTCGTGAGACAAATAGTTTTCTAAAAGGCGTAGTAACAAAACGAATCATATGGAGAGCAAAGTTTCAATTCCCGCCAATAAAAGCTCGATGTCAACAGACTCAACAATTCCTAAAGAATAAAGCATATTCATTTTACTAATATTAATATGTTGCAGGTTAGTGAGCCAACGCAATAATCAATATGCCCGACTAATTATAATAGACGTGGGGATTTAATTTATGTTAGCCAATACAATCATATTATTTATTTGCTTGGTCTTTAAGAGCGCGATTTCTCAAATGTCATTCATATTGTGACGCAATGTTGTATAGACCTTGGACAATATCGTGTGCCATCTATGGCGTAGTAGCATATGTGTACGCACTGATGACGACGAAGCCACGTCTTCGTGCATTCGACCTTCGTAGAGTCACTTCATACATGTTTTATGTTTACTTTCTCAGGGGGCGCATAGTGCATAGTGTCTAGTGCTCTACCAAACCAAATGTATCAATCAGTTTTTCAGCTTGTGCCATTTATAAGTTTCTACTACGTCGTTATAAAACGAAACGACGAGCCATATAAAAACGCTATCAAATAATCGAATAAAAACATATCTCGAATTGTTTCTCCGTTTGCACGGACGTGTAACGTGACACACCGACCAATGCCAACCCAGACTGACCTTTGTGGCCTGTTGTGTGTATGTGTGTCTCTGGCAGGGTATCGACGTTGGAGCGTGCAGTGAAAACGATTCTATTGGTGTGGATTGCGTCGGCTGTGAGTGCCTATCCGGTCGTGGCGCAGTACGGACTGAACGAGGAGGGCGTATGTACTGTGGTGAACTCTGTGCCCAATCTATTCTTGATATCAACGTTGCTGTTCTTCATAGTGCCGCTCACCGTGATCGTGGTTCTTTACGTTCTTATTGGGCTTCAGCTGAGGAGATCGGCCAGTGCGGGAACCCGGGGTGATGTGTCGCCGGATACCCGGCAGCGGCACCATCATCAGCAACAACAGGCTCAACAACTTCAGCAACAGCAGCAGCAGCAGCAGCATCATCAGCCGCAACCAGTGCAACAACAGCAAACTTACAGTAGTGACGAGAACGGAAGTGTGAGGAATAACTGCAAGACACCCCGTCATACCGGAGGTGGTTCGAAGAGGGCAGTCGTCAAAATGCTCGGTGAGTTGTGCAAAACTAGATAATAAGCACAAACGTTACCAGATACTACGTTAATACAGATAAACTGTATCTATTATCAGGTTTATACAATTCAGGTAAAGTAGCCATCGAATTCAGTTTGAATAAATAGTTTTGAATACATAAGTGCCAGTTATCTCTCATTCCATGGCGCACTTTTTATGGTTTCTAGCTTAGATAAGGCAAAGCGAGGTAGGCCTCTACTGGCTATGGCAAACTAGAAAGCACAGATTGAAAAGTGCGAGACTATTTTCCCTAGAATCAGGTTGAATGAAAAAGGTGTGATAGTAATAATGAGGGTTGGATGGTAAAGCACCACCCAATTTTATTAAGACATCTGTGCTCCCAGTTTTTTTTTCCCGATCTTAGTCGATTATAATCTACTCTGACATTTACCTTGTCTAAGTCGGAAACCACAAAAAATAGAGTAACCGGCCCAGATATAGAACTCACGACCTTCCGAATACAAGGCAATAACTTTGCCACTAAGTCACCTTGCTCGGTAGCCCTTGCGTAGCCAAATTTCGAGGTCGGCAGTGTGTGTGGCAAGCTTTCGCATTTTATATAAATAATTACTGGAAAAGGTGGTAATTCGTCGGTGCTAGATTTGGAGAATACAGATTTTCTGTCGAAGAGTCTCGTCTACCTGACACAACTGAGCCACTTAACGGTGCTGACAAACCGTGTACACCTTATAGTTCCAATACATAAAGCATTACCTTTTTTTAGATGGAAATTTGACTTGGATGCGCACTGAGCTTTAGCTCGTGGAGCCGCCTGCTCTTTTCCGTCGTTCATCTTAACTCGGAGGCATCACTTCTCGTCTCCAGTAACGATTCTGTATTTAATCGGGTTTGTAGGTGCGTGTTGCTTGTTGGGCACGGTATTGCACAAATAGCCCGGGCTTTTTTGGCGCCATTTTGACCTCGCCGGAAAGCACTGTAGAGCAGGTGCCGAAAACGCAACAAGCGTTTTGTTGTCCGAATACAGAAGATTCGAATGGATTAATGTATCAACCACAAGTGATAGAGAGACGGAAAGTAGTAAGCAGTTAAAAGCAGCCGCGAGACCATCACTAAACTTAATATAGGCATGATTTATCACAGTCGCTACCATCTGTAGCCAGTTTTCAAGGTTCGTTACTGAACGGGAATTATGGACAAAAGCGAAAACTAATTGTTCGACCAGATGATCGAGCAAAGAAGTGGGAAAGCGTTTACGCAAGAATTCAACAACCTTACACATGACAATGGCCCGGGTCGGTATGCTTTGCCAGCACAAGTCACCACTTCTACGCGATGCCCTATGATGTCTAACATGACTGAAGTTTCCCCCAGTCAAAACGTCATTGGCTTGCACTGTTATGGTCATGTCGGACACATCCAGAGTGTATATTTTGAGGTGTTCTCAAGTCCGTCGTCGCAGTGAACACAACTTGAAGCCTTGCCAACCCTGTATGAACGCAATTCAAAGACGAATATCTCCCCCACCCGCTCGTGGTATTGTCCGATTGACTTTTCGAGCGACTTGACGATGCGGCATCTCGATCGGTGGTCAACGGCTTCAAGACGTTAAGCATGAGGCGTGCAGAGTCCTTAGATGCCTTTTAGCACTTCATTTGTCGCTTGCTGCAAGTGGGAAGCGCTCTGCAAGCCTCGGTCGAAAAAGATTCGGGAAAACTTCGCCGCGTTTACCATAACGATCTCTTTGGTCGTCGACGCTGAGAGCGAGGGCTCACCAGGAAGATTATCTCGCCCCACTGCTCGCATCCATTCCAGGTCAGTGCCTCTTGATCGACTCGGGGCAGGAGGTTCCCCAACGACAGCACGGTTGTCATACACTATCTGCTATATTAGGGGGCTAAGTGTAAAGCTTCATCTTTAATGGTCGATCGAAGCTCCCCGAAACACTCTTGTGCTCCTAATCCTCACTGGAAGTTGTGCAAAAAAACAGTTATGCAGCCTGATCATTGGGTGCGGCATGTGTGACATCGACATGCTTATGCTTGACATTTTCTCACTCTGTGGTAGAATCGACTAGCTATCGACGCTGGTCGTCAGTGGATTTGATTCTCAGCTTCGTTTCCACTACGCGGGAATTTACAAAAACTATATATATAGTATCTCACATGTATATATATATATATATATATATATCTATCTATATATATATATATATATATATATATATATACATCTTAAGTATATAATTTATGTACGTTAATAGAGTATATGCACACGCGTGTATATACATATAGACACATTCAAATATTAAACTCAGTCTGTAATGCGACATTTGTCTTTAAGTTAGAAGTAATGAGGTTAGCCTTGTCCTCTGGAACGCACCAAGTAGCTGTAGTTGAGTTTTTGCGAGCTTTTTAGACTATATCTACTGAATTCCGCTACAGACACATATTGAACATTCCAGTATTTCTTTTGAAAAATGCGCCAATTTGACCGAGTAAGCCCTGTAACGTTTGCTCTTATATATTGGTGAAATTCCAGTCGCCCGAGAACCCAGCGAAGTGAAACAAATTTGCCCTTCAATTTAGGCGATTATGCAACACATCATTTGCCTTTCTAGTTGATTCAGATCTATATCATTGACGTACTCTTTTCTTGGCTTGAAGAAAATACATACTCAAGCGTTCGAGCTTTCACGTAACGAGATAGAGTTGCCGGCGAACTCTCCTGCTCGGTTAGTACCACGATTACCAACAGGGCGAGATGTTACTATAATTCCAAAGGCACATTACCGTCATAGAACACGTTCATAACACTATTGCCACGGCAAGCAAGTCTTGTTTCTTTTGTCATTCGTGCAAAGTTAGAGAGATTATTAGAGTTGAAGCTTAAAAACTATATCACCTGGAATATTTTAGGTGACAGCCATATCGAGGTATGTACACAAATATCAGACAGCAATACCTGATTACTCAAAATGCCTAGGTCGCCAATACAGAGTTCCGGCCTTCGAACAGACGTGCCATTGACCGTGCAAACAAAAAAGTTTCTAATATAATCTGTTCGGAAAGGGGAAGCCCTGAGAAATTCGGAACAGGCTTTTGAAATCAGAGTCTCAGCTTCAGAATTATCGATAGCTTTTTGTAGTTAAAAAACGCAATCTGCTGAGAAACCTTATCGATACGCGCGAATTCTCTTTATGTGTAGCCTTGTCGGGGTATCGGCCTAACCTTGTGCTTCTAAAGCTCACATAAACAGGAGTGATTACGGGAAATTAGGCCGGCGCATAGTAATAAGTCTACAATAATTAGGATACACAAAACAGTGAACGCCAAATTAAACCTTAGCCTCTGAGCTAAGCGACACTCATCGATCAAGGTTAGTGCTTGGCCCGGCAAGGAAGAAAAGCCCGGTAAAGAAATAAACGCGGGGTTCTATTTTTTGTGATGCCGGCTAGCTAATATAAATGTGCTCGTGTTATAAAGCCTGGCTCGACAAAATGACCTAGGATTTTGCCTGGCCTGATAAGTCCGCAGTTTTTTGGCACGTCCTTTGTGCTGAGCTTGGTCGTATCTCGTCAGTGCCCGGACACACATATTCTCATCAGGTGCCTGTACATATGGCCGACAAATAGAAGCCCGCCACAGGTGTTAGAAACAGACCATCGCCACTTCCTACGTCGAGGATCAGATTGGAGCGAACACTACATTTAAAATATATTCAAATACCGCACATATTGGGCCGAAAAAGGATCGGAATGTAATTATGTGGCGTCTCATTGTGCCGGATTCTAATAGTAGTTAGTCGGAACAACTTAAACCTGCTTAAGAAAAGCGAATGTATGATCGTTTGCCAAATGAGCAGTTGACCATCATCATTCAGTTTAGAGCAGAGCCACGCCAATTGCCAATAGTGCTTAACAAGCGAGCACACGTAACAAAAAGTGAAAAAAAAAGAATGATGGAAGAGAAAAGAAGACAGGAAACGTTTCACACTGAATGGTTACAAAGTGAATGCTTTTAGTGCATACGAGTACGTCGGTTCGAGTGTCGGCAATTAGTGGTTAACCTTTTAAAGCTTTCGTTACGTCTGATTTTCGTGTGGCTTGCGGCGAGATCAGTCATAGTCAAGATGACAGCTCAAACAAGTCGAGTACCTTGCCACGTGTATGCATAGCTACATTGATGTTGTACTACTTCTTTCGAAGTAGAGCGAACGTTGGACTTCTTTCTGCCTCAGGCTTGAAGATGATATCGAGAAAAATGCAAGCCTTGACCCATACCGCTGTACCTCTAGCAAGCCAACATACTTGTCCCAGTCCACTTCGCACAGTAGTTAACAGTAGTGTTGATACGAACGTAAATAATGTGTGCACTAATTGTGCAGATGTGTTCTATGCTGTACCTATTATCGATTTGTTTTAAGCTTCCGTAAAACCATAACTGCCGTAACGGCAGAAAATGAATACGTCCTGGACAGGCGGGACAGCCACAAAACGCGTTCAAGTGAGCTTGCTACTGAATGGTGAAATGTTGACGACTACGTATGGGGTTGCTAACGCTATTTTTTGGTAAATTTGATAAACTACACCGAGCACTGATAGCTTATAGAAGGTGGGAATCTGGGAAAGCAAAGAAGCAAAGCAAAAACTCCGGGACGCTGTACTAATAGCGTAACATGCCATGGACATGAACAGGTCCTAAACGACGCTTTTCCCTCCCTTTCAACTTTTAAGGACGGATAGGAATCAAAACGTTCCGTTAGTGGAAAAAGAACGCTGCCTACAGAAAGCAATTTTTGCAATATCACTGCTATGATGTTGCTCCGGCCGAGGGCAGCAGCAGCAGCCGCCCGCGAAATAGTTATAATGCGAGGTTGTTTCGTCATCACGGTGTATGTAGTCAGTTTCTATGTGTTGGCTGTTGTTGGATGTTGTTCTGTATGTGTGACCGATCCATTGATGTGTACGGTGGCGGGGCAGCCCTTTTACATAACGGCCGTTGACCAACACTCCCGCCGCCGCCGCCATTGACTGATCATACAGCAACAGCACCCATGTATGTGACCCGACCAGGTCGCTCAGGCTGCCGACTCGCATGAGACAACGCTGCGCCTGCGCGACGCGGCTATATTTAGCGCCTCTCATCACTCACTCGTCTCTGGTTATGCTTGCTATTTCTAGACTCGAATGGTTGGTAATTCGCTCGTCTGTCGTAACTGGGGGGGCAAGCGATTTTGTTGTGCCTAATCGCTAACCGTCGATCAAGCAGGAACGCAACTAAACAACCCACCGACATTAGCTCGCAACGCAGTTAAAGGCTGCTACTAACGCATCGCGGAACAACAACACCAGCAGCAGCAGCAGCAGCAGCAATATCCGAGTACGTATACCCGTGTGCCGTCAAAAACAAGGCTCGACGTGTGTGTATCGTCGAAGAAAAGATCCGAGCGAGCTGGTTGAGCGGCAAAAGCCTTTGCCTTGCATTCGGGAGGCTTGGGTTCGAGACCCAGACCGGTCACTCCTAAATTGGTTTTCATGGTTCCCAAATTAAACAAGGTAAATGTCGGAGTCTATTAAAAATTGGCCATTATTAAAAAAAAACCGGGGAGCACAGATGTCTCAATAAAAAGAGATGCTGCACTACCATCCAACCCCAATAAGTGTTAAAAGATTGGACAATGCGCAATATGCTTCTTACCACACAGAGGCATTTTCACTATCCCATAGAGGGGTTTGGGTAGATAAAACAAGTTTACTTGAGATATTCTGGACTTTGAAAAATTATTATTTTATATATATATATATATATATATATATCTACGATTGTCGTTCTGTTCCTTTTTACTAGCATTCTATAATACATCGATCACTTTTGTCGCCACTGCGGTGTCAGTGCTGCGATAACTTGCTTTTGTCTGCCGCAGCCACAGTTTATCTAGCTATTTAGTCAGGCTTGTCATACTCTCGAATAAGCCAAAACGATTCGCGCAGTGCGCGCACGCCAGCCTAGCTGAAACTCTCGTGGCGTGCATTTATCGTATTACCTCGACAGTAACCAAGGAGGGCTGGTTGTGAGTTGGCACGCATGCCGCAGCACGTCGTTTTGCAATGTAATGCTGTACTACTACTACTATTGAAACCGCAGTGGCTGTAGCAGAAGAAGCATGGACGTTGCACAAAAAGCCAAGCAGGAGGCGGGCGGCGTTGCTCGGCATCAGAATAGGGCCAGAAATGGGACAGAGGCGAGGCGGGTTGTTCTTCAGCTAGACCCACTCCCCAGGTTCCACTGCCCGGCGTAGAGTCTCGAGTCTCCCCAGTGTAGGAACACACGTTCGGGGGGTGGAATTACCGACGACAGATCGGGGCCGATCGGGGCCGTCCGCACCCGCAGAGCGGGTAGCGCTTCCTGCTGATAGATACACCGATAGGTGACCAAGGCCGTGCCGCATTCTCCCGTTTCATTCTGCCTCGTCCTTCTACTGGGTCGATGAGTCGCTGTGCAGCTAGACTAAGCTAAGCTGCGTCCTGGTCGGGACCAGCACGTCTTGTTCCGGTGTTGTTCCCTAATCCGCCGCCCGAGAAGCGGTCCGTGTCGGCTCTTTGCAAATAGCAGCGCTTCGCAAGAGCTAAAGAGTTCCGTGGACACCTGCCTACATATGTACGCGTCGTCCTATCTCTGTATGTCTGTGTATATGAAGGCGGTGTTAATTTATATACATCATGCTGTTTGCATATATATATATATATATATATATATATACAATATTGTGCTGATTTTTTAATCATATGCAATACGTTTGCACACTCGGCAGTGCTCGCCTTTATATATATATGTTTTTTTCTTTGTTCTAGCCCCTGGGCAACCTCCAAAGTACAAAGGCTGTATGTTTTCGAGTGCATTTGCAAGTACTCATGAATAAAGCTATTTGTTTCATTTATTTATTCATTTGCCACTTTTATGTGGCAACCAAGATGTGTCGTCGTACAGAGAGTGTATACAAGAGAAAAAGAAGAAGAAGAAGAGGAGAAGTAGAAAAAGCAATACGAAAACTGGTGTACAAAACGATTGAAATGAATTAGGAATCAAGATAAATAGGGAGGTATTTGTGACTGGAGCGAGGCAGCTAGAGGTATTTTACCAACCCCAAAAAAAACTCTACAGTCCCCTTCTCCTTCTGTCAAGGCGTCCTGCGCACAGAGGGACACAAAGCAGGATGAAAGCGTGCTGTAGCTTGCAGCAAGCTTCAGCAAAAAGATTGCAGGCCAAGTGATTTGTGGTGCTCTCGTGCTCTCGTTTAGAGCTTTGTGGGTGTGTGTGACTTTTTTTTGGTTGTTGTTTTCTACTACGTACTTCGAACTAACGCGGCAGGCTAGCGTACACGGTAGGCTGCAGCCTAGCCGGGGGCTAGCCCACTTACTGCTGGCGACATCGAACCCTACTTAACACGCGACAAGTACCGGGCAAGCTACAACGTAACTTAAACGCGAAACACTCGCCCGCCGTCGCCACTGTTAATGCCACTGCTATGTGTTGCGTCCCTTTTCCAAAAACGTCCTAAAAAGCCGAACGGAGCGGTCTCTGCCCCCCCCCCCCCCCCGCCATCACCAGCCGGCCATGTTCGGCCATGCCCACCCACTTTGGCAACGCTGAAAATTTCCGTTTCTCTCGAGTTGAGGCTATTCGCCTGCCTGCCTGCCTGCTTGTCTGCCGTCACTTGCGACGTCAAACCAATAGAACGGCCAACCAACAACGCACATGCACACGTAAATAGATACGTAAACAAATAAACTACTGAAACACTAACTTAGTGTAGCCGGCTATAAGCCATGTAGCTAACTTACAAAACACGGCCGCCGGCTATTCTTCATATGCTTCTCGTTAGTCGTTTAGTCGTTGCGTCACTGTGATTGTCGCTCGTTGCATCAATGGTTAGTGGTAGTCGTAGCAGCAATAGAGGTAGAAGTGGTCTTTTGAGGCGACCAGGTGGACAAATTGATGATTGTACTACTTACACGTAGAGGGTGACATTGAATTGCGTTGAATAGCGTATATCCGTTTGAAGTTCGACATCAGTGGACAGTTTAACAGTGTTGACAATAAGGCGCTGTGACCGACATTGATATAATATACCGCTCGTTGTTGTTGCTTTTTTTACTGCTGCTACAGCTTCCGTTGTATGTCTGTTGGACGCACCATATGCACGTTGTTAATGAGGAACGCATTTTGACATACGTTGACGGTAAAGGGCTACACGGGGAACGCCGTGGGACTGCTTCACTGCAAGTAGGTTTAATAGCGTGGTGGGGTACTCTACTGTAATCATTGGAAAAAGAGACACGACAAAATCGCAATCCTCTAATGAGCCGAAATTGTCTTCCTGGTGTCTCATCTCTGCCATTGCTAATTGAGCCTGCAATTGATCCGATGTCTAGCTATTTTATTAGGGCTGCAAGCCGATAGTGCATTAGCCGCTTTGCTATCTAATCTAACCGACACCCCAACAGAGCCCCCGGAGAAATATTATTCAATATTCATTCACGTGTTTGGGGGAGTAACTATGAATCTCTCTCCAGCGTACCTTGCCGTGATGCGCGCGACATGTGCGTGCTGCGGGCACGAATTCGCTACGAATGTCTTTCGCTACGAATTGCCGTGGTCCATTTAAGGACTGTCAAACAGCCTAATGCTGCCTTAATAACACGGATAGGTGACTGCCACTGACTCCAGGCCGGCTGGTTAACAACCCGACCTAGTCAATCAGGGATGCCTGCTGCATTGGCTTAATAGGCATAACGAAGGAAGAACATCGGGTGAAAAGTTACGTGGCTTGCCGGCCGGAGTCGAGGCCCCACTTGGTTTACTTAACATATTGTTGAACGATGTGGAAGCATTCGGTGTGTGCATACAGTATTCATATTATTTGATCTAACTGGTGGGACGTAAACGTAAGCCTGGGTAAACGAGTAAGTTTGCTGTTGTTCTACCTTAGTAAAGCTCATAGAACGTGGTATAGACTGGTCAGTGTGCGGACATTTCAGGCATTGTTGCCAGTCCAGACAAAAGTGTAAAGTTCCTTTTTCACCAGATCTTTTAAGAACAAAAACAAGGAAAGCTTTTTGGTCACGCTTTCTAACAAGTTTAGAAGCCTGCCGACCACTTTCGAGTTTTTTTTTTGTTGACTATTCAAGTAATGAACCCCTAAATAGGCTTATGATGTTACAGACAACGTTGATAAATTTTAGCTGTTTAACATACTTTAATAGGTGGCGCCTAGGCCCGCCGCCCTTAGATGCTCGCTACGTTTTATTGTCAGCCGGACATATTGGAAGCCCTCGTAGGGTCCGCATATAGTTTACGTTCGTCAGGTTCTGTTGTTGGCCGAACGCTATAATGATTGCAGGGCAATGTCCAATCGTAGTGGTAACCGGCAAGCATGTGAGTTACCTCTTCACAGAGCGTCTTTTTGTCTTTGATCTTTAGCGTAGACTTGGCGGACTGAGCATCTCTCATCGTTGGCAGAGTGGGCATCTCCGCAATTAGCGCATCGGGCCTTCATTTAGCACTGGCACATTTTTGCCGGCCCGGTTTGGCGCACCCAAGTCTGCAGGTCGGACTGACTTTATCTAGCTTTATCTTGCTATTAGCGACTGGCGTGGGGCACAAACTCGGATTCCTCTTCGCCCCCCCCCCCCGACAGACTCGGGATTGCGTGGCATTTTTTCGACACTTACTTTGTAGGCTACATTGTTGCCTGGGAAACCTTAGCCTTCGTTGCTTGTTTCGCCGACCTCCTTGGATAATTAAATGTCTTGGCAAATGACAGCGCAATTGCGATGTCCCCTCAAATAGGCAGAATTAGTCGGCGATTGGGTCGGATATTCCGCCTCGTACACTCACGCGTCTTTACGACGGTGTCGTGTATCGCAAAACGTCAACGCTGGCTAAGGTCGATGCGCTTATAAGCGATGACATGTGGCTTCTATTTATGACGGTCAAGAAGAGAGATCCGTATTTGTGCAACTATCACATTTGAGCCACAGCTTACATGAGCCACCTCCCATAGTCATGCAAAATGGTCATCAATTGAAGCAGTGTGAAGGCAGGGCCAAGTAATTATTTTAGTAATCTTTTTACCTAAGTCAACCTCCTCGACTAGCAGAAGGTTAAGGCATTTCGCTTTCAGAACGTGAACTCTCTAGAGGTACGACCTCAGTGAATCTTGTAAATAAACTCTTCAAACATAATCATTGATGCCAGTTAGCAAATCAATTCGATCATATATGTATAAATAGAGTGACGGCCGCGGTACATGGTCTAGATTAAATGACAAACGTTTGTTTTTCTTCTGCTACAAACCCTTTCTTTTTCTGCTGCTGTAACATTGCTGCCGGCAACAATGTTATTTTTCTGTCGATTTGTGTCGTTTAAAGCGAAGCCGGATAACCTGTTTTGCAGATAAAGCTAACGCAGTGCTACGAAAGCCACGGAGCGCCGATCCGCGAGAAGACAGATAGGGTATATAGGGTCCGTAATATGGGCACTTAAAAAGTGAGAAGGGGTCCGTAAAAGGTGAGCGGACGATCGAAGCGCGTTGAAGCTGCTGACCTCGTCAAAATTCTCAGCCAGTGAGTCAGTCAATACACGATAGAACAGCTTTCTGCTGCAGCCGTGTAGCTGTCATTGAGTGACAAAGTGTATATATATACGCTGTCGAGGTGGACCAAGGGGTGCAGGAGGCCTGGTAGGTCGACTTTAGGGAGCGGCAATGGGAATCGAAAAATCCGCAATGAATACAACGATGTAGTCAGGTCAAAGCGTCAAAAACACCGGGAGCCAGCCATAGTATATGACGTGGATACGGGTCACCTCCTTCCCGCTGGCAGTACTAGCTGCCTTAGCTCAAATAGGCTCTTACACGAGAAGGGCGCAATTTACTGACCGCTGACTCAGCGGTTGCACATACACTCCTGCTTCGCTTATTGCTTATAGATAGTGCCCCTCAACGGGGCCCCGTCAGGCCTCAACAAGCCTCATTGCGGTATATTGCTGCACATCACAACAGTGAGAACACCACAGCTTACCTGCACCATACGTGTTGATACGAGTGGCTGCATGTTTGCCCTCCTCCCAAGAAAACATTAGTATTCATTAATGTCGGTCGGCTGCGAGAAACATTACTTTAATCGACTAAATTTGATTGGCCTGAACATAAATAGATCAGATAGATCGGTGAAGTGTAAAGAAAGCACGGTACAGTGACACGGGTTTCGGATGTGATCGTTCGACCCCGCTACAAACTCCCAAATTCAACTGGAACGGCATATTTGGTGACCTCTGACCTCTGTAAAGAAAGCTCTTTACAGAGGTCAGAGGTCACCAAACATGCTGTTTTTTCAGTAGAATTTGGGCGTTGGGAGTTCGTAGCAGTAGTTAGCAGTGCTCTTTAGTATCCAGCATATTGCGACAACAAAACGACCCGTATGACTACAACCAGTGTTACTAAGTGATAGCAACTCACTGCTGATGATGAAACTAATGACAAAGGCAACAAAAATACGAGTCTAAATAAGTTATTCGGAAAACAAAGGTACAACCCAGAAAGCAAAAGTATACACGGTTTATACATACGCGCGGTGTTAAGTGCAGCACTCGCAGTGATGTGTGATGACTTTTCGTACCAGCTTGCTCGTTTAGACAGTTCACCACAGACAGA
The DNA here is from genome assembly GCA_003439945.1 of Dermanyssus gallinae. Lineage (NCBI taxonomy): Eukaryota > Metazoa > Arthropoda > Arachnida > Mesostigmata > Dermanyssidae > Dermanyssus > Dermanyssus gallinae. The sequence continues at coordinate 71,513 of QVRM01001531.1, read as the reverse complement.
CGGAGCTGTCTTTGAGAGGCTTCACGCAAACTACCCTGTTAGGTGAATTACTTTAGCCATAATCTGGTTGACCAGTCGACAATTCTGTCATAAGTGAAAATAATATTAATCCCTCAGTAGATACCTCCATATAGATCCCAATACAAAGAGCGACACATCCCAGCACGCAAGTTGGGCAGTGGGGTCTAGTTACGGCGGAGAAAAAGTTAGAAGTACTGGCACGAGTGATCGCGGCAGCATAAGTAGCAGCTGTGTAGTGGCTGGAGTGGTGGTTTCGTTCGGTGACACTAAGTAACAATATCTGCTCTGCCACAGCGAAGATAAATAACTGAGCTGTTTGGGAGAGGAGGCCGGATAGGGCCGAGGTGGGATCCGCGCCTCTAGGGAGAATCTGCGCTTCTGCAATGCTAAATCACGCTGTCATATATCGTCGCGGCGTTGAGACGAGAAGTCTGCAAGCTGAGATGACCTTGAAGGAGGTTGCAGCTCCGCAAGCTTGGGCGCCGTCAACCAATGATAGACGCGGTCGTCTCTGCTTCTGCTGCGACCAACTTATCGAACAAACTGGGCATCGTAAAGAGTCGCCAGTTTAGAATCGGCCGGCCCAACGCCGGCGTAGCCCAATCTAGACCACAACGTGTACGCACTTACAATAGTATATATATATATATATATATATATATATATATATGAAACTAAAAACTTTAGTGCATACTCTTTTATATATATATACTTTTTTTATATATCTATATGTATATGCAGATAAAGATCGATTCGAAAGAGGATTGGTAGGTCGTACCAGGATCAAACCCACGATTCGTACTGCCAGGTTCTCTGGCCACCTTCTCGACTCTGTCTCGTCGATACATAGACTCGTCTATACACATCTATACGTGTATACATATATTGTACAATGCCCACAGTGCGTAGAGAAACGATAAGACTCAAACCTGCCTACATTCTACAGACAACTAAGCAAACACGACGTGTAATGGAACGCCTTAATAAAGCAAATCGACGGTGTTCGCAATTCGCGCTGCGGTTTTGGTCGTAAGAACAACAACCACAATTTCATTAAGGCATCATCCATTAGGCGGTTTCGACCATTACACGGATCGTGTATATGTACACGCTTATTAAGTGATTCATTTTCGGTAGACAACGGGATGCTTCACAAATGTGCTGTCTAACGAAACCATACACAGCTTTTCTGCATGTGCAAATGTTTCCCGAGACAGTAGGCTGCGAGTTTTTAGAGTAGTTGCTGCAGCCCGTTGGCGCCTACTTCAGAACATGCCGCATGCTCAAAGTTCCCTTGCGCAGGCTTCCTCGAGTAGTGCAGCGATTTCCACAGCCGAGCCTTCAACGAGATGAGGTACTTTTTTTTTAACGCTTTCTGTAGGCGAGTATAATTTTGCCTGGAAAAACATTGCTGTTGTATAGGGAAAAAGCTGGATGAAGTTAAATTGACGAAAAAGGTTACGTAAAGATGGTCGGATAGGATTTCATGCTCCTCGTAGATCCTCTATTCGGTTATTTGGTGAGTTAATTCATCTGATGTAAATATCAAATATACCGCCGATCGTGGCCGAAAAGCACCGAGCCCAGATGAGGTCCTGCGAGGAGTAGGCATACTTTTAAAGAACCACCGCACGCTAGGCCTAAAATAGGCTTCACAAAAACTAAAGCAATTCTTTTAAGCATTCTTCTGAAGCGCCCTCCCCAGAATTTAAAATTATACTCGGAAAGACACGCAGTATCACCCATTTGGGTCAGATACTCGGGCGTGAACGTGGATAAGACACACACACGCACACATGAACACCTAGTGCTCGACATGCAGTAAACATTTGCCAAAGCATCAATAGAGCTGCGAAAAATCGTCATGAGGATCAGAGAAGCAACTGACTCTTAGCGCCGTGCCTTAGCATCAGTAGATGATACCATCATGTTATCTGCCACACCTTAATATGGGAGCGCACAACTATCAGGGTTACAACATGCCGCCTCTTCAACAAGGCCCAAAGACCATTATCGGCGCTCAACAGAGCACGGCAAGCCGCAATGGCTTCAAAACGGCAGCCATATAAGTCTTCTCAGAGACATATTCCCTAGGACCTAAAGGAGAGCAGACTGGCCTAACAAGCCCCCTCATTTACGTCTAGACGAAGCGAATCGTATTCAGCCGACAGCTACCTTAAGTAAGTAGAGCCAACAATGAGTAGCATCAAGATGGTCCATACTGGTTACTGAAAAAAATCTGTACTCCCCGATCTTAAGATTGGTAGAGCCTTAAGCAACGCCTTACTTGCCTACCTACTTGCGCAACTGCTAATGGACCACAGTGGTTGCTTTCAGCAGCGCATACACTGCATTCGTAAAACGGACTTTCGTGTATGCCTTATGTGCAACTTAGAAGAAGTTGACGATGTAAGACACTGCTATGAATTTTTCAATACTGAGCGAGAGTTTTTTTTAAATAGATATATGATACAACCAGACTTCATCGGTACTACTCTCGTTTTACCTCGGCGCGTTTTAGGGGTTAAGACAGATCTCATAAACACAAATGTGCAATGGCGGGGATCGAATCCACCTATGTGTCTTATCCGGTAGCAAGGCGCACATGAATGCACTACGCCAGCGGGCTCGACACTGTCTTGGAACCTAGAATTGCAAAGGCAGGATAAATGGCAAAAACAATCTCGAGAGGACATTATTAGGGCCACCCCCGACAAGCAGGACGACTGGATTTTAGTGGATTTGTGAGTCCTACATGACCGTGGCTTTAATAACAACGCACGGTGTGTATCATCAGCTTAATACCTATTAAAGTAAAACAAATATGTATATATATCAAAGATGCAAGTAGGGCGACAATTGTTTCTAGAGAATGTGAATTGGAATATTACTCAATCTTGTATAGAGTGGGCTGGGACCACTTCAGCAGCGTGCCCCGAACGGACGCCGCGTGCTCGCGTTAAACGTCGAGATGGAGGCGTTGTCTGAAGAAACCCGCAGACCTCTTGTCTCCAGTTGCGAGGGTTAACTGTTCACCGACCCTGTGAAGGAGTTTGTAAGTGACATCGCCTGGGCCAATGTCACTTGCAACATCTGAAATCGTTCACATGATGCAAATGACATTGTAAGGGTCTCGAATTTTAGCTGAAACTCTGACGTGGGTAATATAATGAGGCGTATTTTACGAGTTTTCTCGTCTCGGCTAGATTACCAGCATGGCCTGCCGAGACCGCCCCGCCACCGACCATTGATAGTGCTAATGAGTCGGTGACTGTGGCGCTGCAGACAAGCATCCTGCCCCTACTGAAGGGGGTGGGAGTCATTCTATCTGGGCGCTTACCATCTTCGGCGTAGAGGCCCTGGGGCTCTAAAGCACGAGGGAATCCGCATGATCGAAGCGCTCGGCCGAAGGTGTCGTCAAACCGGCATGCCTAGCACGCCATATGGCACTCATGATGCAAGATAACCCGTGCTGGGCCAATTTGTCAACGGGTTGGCCACATTTACATTGATCGGGAGACACATGGTTACAGCCGAGACGAAAACCTGCGCCGATTCGGCTCTTTTCGTTGTCCAAGAGGGTGCCCAGTGGAGCGCTGGGAAGCGCAGGCAACTAGGCTCCGATTCCCTTAGCAGCGACCGCTCGAAGGCGAGCCTGTGCGGAGTCTTCGGTAGCGCCCGCAAGTTAGCCGCGATACACTTTGTCGTATAAGAATGCAAAGAACGTTGGCTTAAAGGGTTATCCGGAGCGCCAGTGCAAACTGTCTTTAGCTTCCTATCCAGACGTCTCTTGAGTTCATTGTACGGAGGACTGCCGGCTTCGTCGAAGAGTGCGATAGCGTAGTTCTCTGATTGGAAAAGGAAGGAGACTATCGCTGGTCCAGCGGAGATGAGCGGATCCAGGATCCCCAGGCTCCCTTTCGAGATCGGTAGTTGCGCCTGTTTTCGAGCAGAAGGCGCCAGCGATAGATTAAGAAGAAACATTTTTTTTTTAGCTAAACCTGAGGTCTCACGGAGATCAAGCACGCGCCGAACGTCGTCGGCAACTATGTCCGCATCCCCCTAGCACGCCATTACCCGGGCACCAAATGTATAGCGAGCTGTTGAGAAAGTCAACTAGCTCCTTGATGCTAAGACAAAACAAGGGGGAGTCAAAGGATCACCCTGTTGTAACCCCGTGGCCGACACCATGAAATCATCTGGAAGGATCAGGTGAGAAGCGTTTCGGTACGTTTGGTTGACGTGATGCGTTAGTTGAGAGCATTGTGTCGCGACCGCTTTTAAGAGATGATCCTATCTTACAGAGTTAATGCGTTCTTGAAATCAAGCTTCACGAGGACCCCAGGAAGTGTGCGTGAATCAATGAAAGCTCGTGCTTTATATATTGATTATTCAAAGCATTCGTTTTGCTTCAAAAATTGCTTCAAGCCCAAGCTAAAACTGTCCTTCTTAATTTATACCACACTTCCACCCCGTCACGGGCTCCTCCCCAGGACAGCGGGCAAACCACCGGTTATTTATCTTGTTAAACTTAGCGTCACCCGTAAAAATTGTCTTATCTGAGAAGAACCGAAGACGCCCGGTAGCCTCACGTTTGAGCATATACAGCAGCAACTCAGAGCGAGCCATTATAGCGATGGTTTTGGTCTTGTCAGACAGCACTTGTCGAACTTTTCATGGATGCGAACCTTAGTGCAAAATGCGGTTCTGTTATTCGACGCATTGTGCCGGCACTCACGCCTAGTAGATTCACGTGTTTCCTCAGCAAAGTTTCGGGATCAGTAAAATTCAGCACTAGAAAAACGGTAATGCGCCCCTTCCAACCGCATCAACAGGTGAAGCACAATAGAGATTCAAGGAAATGTTATCTAAGGCACAAAATAAGATTCTAAGCAAGAGAAATTCGATGTACACTCTACACTTTTCGGAACAATCGATCGAAAAACGATGTTAAGTGTGACCCAGGTTCACTGCAATCGCAGTAGGGCATGCCCATCTCGAGAATATTGCCTTTAACAGAAGGAACGGGCTGGTTGTGGTTAGCAAACCTTACAATATAACTGCTAACAATAAAGACTATACGAAGCCAAAAGAGACACTTACGTTGTAAATGGATCAAATTGACCTGCAAGTTGTACTAAGGGCGCATACTTCACTTGGATAGGTCTACTTGTCACAGCTCTTAGGTAACATTTGCGAGTCGGCACGGTAGGATTGACGCTACTCCGGAGCCTACCATAAGATGGAGTGTTTAAACTCAAAAACTTTCCTTCTAAATTTGAACCTATTGCTTATGCTGGAGCCCTCGTAGTTGTAGTAAGGGATCCGGGGAAATGAAGCATTCACTGAGGGCCGATATTTCCTTCTAGATGGACACTAATCGTCCAGCCCAACGCAAAGTTATCCTTCTCATCAGTAAGAAAAAATGCCCACCTGTTTGGCTATTGTTGGACAGCATCGTAGGGCGGAGGTAAAGATGGTGAAGACAGCAAGATACCTTCTAGTCCACCAAAATATCACCGGTAACATCCACGTCAAACAAATAGCAAAGGCAACAACGAAGGCCGAGGTTAACATCGCCGGGCTGATGCCCAACATTCGTTCAACATGACTTAGCCGCAGATTCCATTGCTCTGTTTGGTAATTCTGCCTGGGCTAAGCATGCAACCTCCACACGGAGGAACCGGGATCTGCTTAGTCGAATACAACGTGTCCTTGCATTAAAGATAAGCAGACATACAGGACGGCGAGCACGCCGGCTGCGCTAGTGCTATTAGATAACCCACAGTTTGGAAAATATGAAGCCAGAAGACAAAGACAGGCCCAATGGCTGGCCGAATGGGACGGGGTTCCAAGATTACTGGCAAAACGAGCACTGAGAAAGAAAGCCAATCTTGGCACAGAACTGCCTCGGCGACCGTTTGGAGAGTAAGAAGACGACACGGCTTACAGAAGACCGCGTTCGAAGTTTAATGAGCACAGCGTGTCTGACGAGGGGGGAACCCGGGGGTGACCACGGCTGTTTGATCCGATTGGCAGCTACCACAGCTCCTGTCAGTCCGCAACACTATTAAATGAAGATCCGGGCGTGCAGAATGTAAAGCTTAAAAAGGGAGGTGTGTTTGGTGGGCATGGGATTCCACGAAACTAGATCCAGCGCATGTAGACTGCACTGCCATGCTCATCGCAGCAATGTGTAAATGCATACACCTTCCAGCATTAAAATATATATATATATATATATATATATATATATATATATATATATATATATATATATATATATATATATATATATGTGTATATATATATATATATATATACGAGGGCAGTCGAATCGGGTTGGGGTTACTCCTGTTTTCTTATTTTTATTTCATGTAAGGTGTCAAAGCGTTGCCTCTTCACATTTTTTTTATTCATGGGAAAAGGTCGTACGAAGCCGTTTCCGACGAATTTCTTCGACCGACTTTCTCCTTGAAAGCACCACTGGAGGGATTGGACTTTGGTCTCGCTATCGTAACAATATAATTTTTTCTCTCAACGTGTTGATCTGTTATTGACATCGAAGGCCCTCCCGAACGTGGTGGTGTTCGGTCTTTTTACGTCCATTCGATGGTTTCACGTATGCACAGTATTTCGGGACACTGCTTAACTACCATTAGCAGTTCGTAACATTTTCATCACGTAAGATCATAGCATTCGGTTTTTCGCACCGAGCTTGATGGAAATTTGTTCCTCCTCCATTTTCGGCTATTTAAAAATGGCGGAACCTTCTTTTCTTGACTTCTTTGAGCCATATAAACGCCGCCATTAATTGGCCCGTAGATAGCTGATGAGTGGCGCTTCTAAGTAAAACAAACCAGAAGACCTCGGTCGTTTCGGTATAGCGGCAAAATTCAAAGCCATGTCGATTTACCATATATATATATATATATATATATATATATACTTTTTATCTGTATAGTTTTGTCGTATCACCCTTTTCCTCTGCTTTCTCTCCTCCGTATCTCTTGTTCTTTCACCCTGTTATTTGTTTTCTAGGTTTCTTTCGTGAGCGTTAAGCGACTTGTTTGCGCCCCTCGTTTTGTCATCTCTCTCCCATTCCCACGCCCGCTGGTAATTCTTGTACACTGGCAATTCCTGTAATTTCCCATCAACAACAGCAGACACGGCTGCCAGAGAGAAAAGTGCAGACGTCTTCGAAACGGGAGCATGGAGCTGTTCGTGGTGTTGATGGTACGATTGCTGTTGCTGCCGATTATACTGCTTTTGTGAGCACCTATTTCTTCTCTTTTCTTTGCCCCTCGAGGCTTTGCCCTTTACGAATGACTTTATTTGGAACAACCACATCGCAACCGACGATCGAACGCGTGCCAGCCAAAGGGGAGTAAGCCGAAAAGCCGAAAAATTGCGGGTTCTTCCCCCGCCCGCATCGCTTCCCTTACAGCCGTCGGCAACGATAACAACAACAGCACCAACAAACGTCTAGAGCAGCACGTACGCGCCGAACGAAAGGGCACGACTTGGGAAATCGAAAAGTAACGTAATGGGGTGCGGGGGTGGTGTTCGTGGTTCTGATAGTAGTGGGAGGGGGGGGGGGATGGTGACGGTGGCGGTGATCATGATTATGACGATGATGAGAAAAATGAGGCAAATAAGACGAAGCACGCACACAGATTGTTCTTCCTCGGGCCACGACAACGCGACGACATGCGTGATCCGAGGTGGCTGGCGACGTGCTCGGAGACGTCAGGGGGTATGACTGGAGGCGCCCCCCTCCCCCCCCCCCTGGGCGGGGCATAATCGAAGGCGTCTAGGGACGTGATCGGAAGTGGCTAGGACCGTATGCAAGGAGGGCACGAGGTCCACAAACGAGACACATTGAACTGGATCGACATTTGGGGCTACCGTGTTTATGAACGCGCCAATGATGATGACGATGATGATGATGATGGGAACAACGACGACGACCACGATTGACGCTCGACACCAAAGATGATGCTTCCATTATGTCGCCGTGACTTAACGATCCGTCTTCCAACACTGAGTTCATTGAGCGGCACGCCATGCGGCTCCTGCTGCTACTTCTGCGGCTATTGTTGCTACTGCCGCAACGCTAGCAACGTAGCAAACAGCGATAAAAACAGTGGCAACACTAACAATGACGTTGACGTCGTTTTGCAAATAAAATATGTTAAATGCAACCGCGTACATTGCGCCATACTGACACGACTTGTCTGTATATATATATATATATATATATATATATTGAATATATATATATTTATATAAATATATATTTCCTGTGCACACGTTCCCAGGAGACAATCCATATATGTAAATGGTGCATAAAAACACGAATATACATATATATATAGATAAATATATTCGTGTTTTTATGCCTATTTAATGTATGCCTCATCTCGAACTCAAGAAAATCGTGGTTTCCGATGAAATAGAGGGCAAGCATTTCTTGATTAGGAGTGGGAGTGAACTAACTAATGTGTTTTATATCGATGTAACTAACTGCCCGCCAGTCTACGGGCTGCTGCTACCATTATGGTCTTGAAAGATTAAAAATATGAAGAATTTTATTTTGAACACTTTACTCTAGCATTCACACATTCTCAAAAGCTGTGTTCTGCCCGTCACATTGATGTAACAAATTTAGACAATTTTACGCTTTTCTCTAGGCAAGAAATGCTTGCCCTTCCTCATTCCATTGCAAAAATCTATTTTGAACAATATATATATATATATATATATAAATAAGTGCAAACACACATACATAACTCGAAGTTTAACCATTTGTTCATTATCGAGTTCTTGGCGGTCGTACGTGCCTTTCGTAGTCAGCCTGTGATATCATCACCAAAGCCTCTTTGGACAGGCGGCTAGACCTCTCGACACACCCTGTGGCCGCTGGCAAATCTCGGAATAGACTGTTTTTTCGTGTGTCAGTCAGTTAGATACAAATGACAAATGGTCATTCAGCCGAGAGCAGAGGGCTATACACGCGCTTTTCCGCTGACCTCATCCTGATCCCCTCATGAACGAGACGGCCGGCATACCATTGGTGGTAGCCGACCGAACCCTTAGTGATGTCTCCTTGGGAAAACTTTTTCTAGGCATGAACATACAAATATAAATATACATATATATATATATATATACGTTTTCAACAATATGTTTAGACAGTCTAAGACAAACCTTTATTCGAAGCGTCCGCGGTATGTTGGTGAGTTCAACCGCAAACGGTGTTTCTGGTGATATGCGAACACCATTGAAATGACTTTTGCGAAATACCTCGCGGCAAGTCAGTGCACCTTGCATATTTAGCTAGAAGTAACATTGACTCAACATGTCTGAAACCCAGACGTTCGTACAAACCGAGTGCGTAGGCATCGTAACAGAATGCCGCTTTTTTTTTAAACCGGGTATATCGGCATATATTTAGTGCACAGCGTCCCACGCAAAAAGTAACCTGTAGGCCAGGAAAAGTAAAACGCATCAACAATATGTGTTACGTCGGTTTTAGTGTAGGAATTAAAACATTCACCGTTCGTGTCACTCAACGATCCGATTCGTATTTTTCTTTCAAAAAAGTTACTTAGTATGAAAGTGGTTTGGCAGTTCTTAAGAATACAATGGACAATTGTAGTTTATATGTTGTGCCATAAACGTGTCCTAGTACATTGATGTGTCCTTGTAAGATGCATCATTATCGCAAACGAAAAATTTCCGACTAACATTTTTGGGAGCCGTCTTGTTTGCAGCAGGTTCTGCGGGGCACCTACACCCAAGATCAAGTGTTCCAGACGAGCGCATGACGTTCAGTTTCGGTCGCCAAGTTATTGGTCAAGATATGGGTTAAACGTTGACAAATAAGACGACCTGCTAAAATGGCTAGCCCAAAACGAGCATGCAAAACGAAAGCGATTGACAACTCTCACGAGTCTACCGACATCTAATATAGCAAAATCGCTTAAAGAACGCAGAGAATTGCACCGGTGAGATCGGCCACAAGATTGGCCGTGACTAAAGGCGGCGTCATGCCAACCAAAAATATTATATTGACAAGCCGCCTAAATGAAGTGTGCTGCGCAGGAGAAAGTGAGAGCTATTTCTCTTACGCATAGCTCGATGATATTTTATTACTTAATTTTTATTACAATGATATATATATATATATATATATATACATACATACCATACATAAGGTGCAATAAATTAATTATGAATATATGATAAATGAGGTGTGCTAAAATTTGCGCGGATTCTACTGGAAGCAGGCAGGGCCTTGCATCCTCAAAGAAGACGTGATGATTGTAGCAGGGCATTTGTAGTATATGCTAGGTGGTTGAGCCCAATAAGAGGCCACAGTTGGTACTTGGTGTTTGCTAAGTGTGGTTCCTGAAATGGCTGCAGCCAATGGGCGATTGCTGCTGGAAGTATTAGGGCTATGAGAATCCAACGCAAAAGCCCACGAGCAGGATTGTGTGTTTTATGCCAACAGACACTAGGTTGCCTTTGCGCCAATAGCATTTGATCTCGTTCGTAGGGTCACGTACGCCCCTAAACCTAAGTTCAGTGCTGCGGTCCAATGCTGCGGTCTAATTTACGTTGAAGCTATGCCGTGGTATAGTCCTCGGCGTTTGGGCACTAGCGCAGTCGAAGTTTTGCGCATGGGTACGCACACAACTACAAGGTTTCGCATTCGGCACCGGAACTGCTAAGGACCACAGGGTTCGACATAAAACGACATACGCTCATCAAAGGCTTACGGCGTACGAAGCTTATGAACAAATTTGCCTTGATCTGTGTGACCAGGCCGTACTGTTCGGATGCGGATAAGTAGCTGCCAGGATTGCCGCAGTTAGGGAACCAAACGGGCACCTAGTTTTTGTTTGTGTCTTTGTTTAAAAGTATACACTAATTGATAACGCTACAATAATACTGTAGCTTTTATGTGTTACGGAAACGCTCTCTCTCTCTCTTCCATTTATATTTAAGGTATACTTCAAAAGCGTGTACTCATCTTTAAGTCAAGGTTCTATGGTACTCCATGTTGCCAAGGGGGCATTGATTCTTTGCGAACCAAAAAAAGACAACGTAACCAGCTAAGGGACATCCCCACAAATCTAGCCATTCGACAGTGACCGCAAATTGTACGAAGATAAGGAAATGCTTTCACAACTTAGGCTCCAAACCGCGCTAGAGGCTGAAGAAGAGAAGTCTGATAGAATGCGCGAAGAAGACGCGATTAAACAATGAACAACATATCGTGTAACCAAAGTTTAAATCATCTTCGGCTACTAGCAGCGCCAATAGTATGTCAGCATAGAAAAACAAATGGACCGTCTTTGCGTTAGAAGAATTGCCGTGCATGCATACCACTTAGCCAAACATGTGTAAACCTCGACTCCATTCGACCCTTCGAGCGCCGTATTTTCTTCGAGCTCGGCGGTAGCGTGAGCTCGGAAAATCGGCGTCCACTATCTCGCTAACCTATGGCGTCCGTTATATATATAGAGAGAGGGAGAGAGCAGAGTATGTATCTCTCGTCGTTGCAGTTCTCCCCGTGCCCTGAGTTCTCGTTTCTAGATATCGCCTCATCAAGCATGGTAGACTTTCCGCAATCGGTGCATCGATGGTCAAGTTTCAAACCCGTTTAGCGGTCTCTGCAATCAGGCCAAGCGTGCACCTTGCACTCCTTCTCCAGTAAGCCTACGAACGAACAACGAATAGTAAACGAAGTGGTCAATCGAATAAACGTAGCACTAGTAGTAGTTGTAGTAGTATTGGTTAGTAGTTGAAATAGTATTGTGCGAAGCCAAACAGGCTCTCGGCTGCACGCTGTTAACACACACGGTTGTAATCAAATGTACCCACGATGCGATGAGTTGCGTAGGAGTACCCCGACTGGTCGAGGTCACTGGCGGTAGAGAAGAGCGCTCGAGGTATAGAGGCTTAGATTGTCGTCTCGTTTCTTATTTGCAGATGGATGCAATTTTAGGGGCCAAATAAGCTCTAGCGTGCAGTACGTTAGCGTTAGCATCATCGGTAGCTAGGATGTACTTTATCGGCTGCATGATCGTGAGAGTTGCTATAGCTCTCCGTTCGACCAAAACACCACAGTACGCATTATGTAGCTCTTCTCTGCAAACTGGTACATTATAACGTATTTATTATTATATTATTATTATTATTATTATTATTTTGCCTAATTATATTCTGCTCTAAATGGTGCAATGAAATTAAGGCTATTTTTTAAATGTGAATGGTGAATTTGCATATTGCAGCTATGTCTATATCAAGCTGGCAAAGTCTCATTGTCGTCGAGAGGAGAGACTCAACTCAGATTCAAGAAAATAAATAGTGGGTATGATGCACATATCTTATATGACAAATCATTTGCTGAAAGGTCATTTAGTGCTGAGCACGAATAACGTACGTATTTGGCCTACAGCCAGATAACAAATAATCAGAACAAAAATAGACAACAAAAATCAAGATTAGGTATTTGGTGTCAGCATTGCTGAAAAATGGTAATGTTATTACGGCGCCGTCATTATGCGGAGCTAACTTTAGCGTTTTGTAGCCCAACGTTGGCCTCTTTGATAGACTTGCGATGTAAATCAGCTTATTTTAAGGACGCAAGGTGTGAGTTAAGTGGGCTTCGTCTGTAAGATCTAATGGCAGGCAAAGTGCAAACACACTGTTTCTTTTTGTGCAAATGGCCTAAGCAAATATAACGAAATTTATAACTAGGCAGTTGACAAAGCGTACGAAATAATAAATATGTAAACTAAATACACCAAACGTGTGTAATATATATATATATATGTATATATGTATATATATATATATATATATATATATATATATATATATATATATATATATAAATATGTGTGTAGTGCACATTGCTAACGTTAGGTTCTAGACTAAAAACCTTGGTAGAAAAAAAGGCTATGTGCAAGACTGGACGGTATGCGCTACGATCGGCCTTTGCGGCGTATTGAAGAATAGAATGCCTCCATTCGCGCACCCTGTCTTCTCGTTCAAGCGGCTCTATTCGTAGGCTTTGACTATCTATTAGTATAGCTGAATTCCGTCACACGAGTACAATTTGTCACGGCGAACTCCACAATGGGACGCGGTCTCATCCAGTATCTCTGCGCCCGACTCAATCAATCTTATCCCACGAAAGTCAATCAAAATGGGCTCCCACGAGTCTGCCCTAATTGTGTCCAGTACGGATAAACTTAAACAACTCAGTTCCCGTCGAACTTTCTCTAGTCGCCGTAGACGACAGAATATCATCAGTAATGATCAATATTTTTGGCTTCTGTAGAGTTGCTACGCAAGATAATGTATAGTAGCCTGCCCCTCTATCATGCGAGCTTGGTGGGCAGCTCGCCGGGACCCTGTGCCATAAAAAAAAAAAAAATTGCCCCGGCTGCGTATCCTTACAAGCGCTCGGGTCCCCGTAAACGGCACTAATAGACGCATATATCGTTAAAGTCGTTGTACCCAACTCTGTCGAGTTGTTGAGTATTTATGATGCATCGTTATACCTACGAGTGGGTCGCGGTGACGTCACGTAATGTTAAAAACCGATTTAACGTTTCTCCAAGCCTCGAGGCCTCTACGCGTATGTGGGTGTCATTGTCGTCTTTAATGCATGTTTTTATATTGTCAGGTTCTCTGTTAACTGGTGAGCCATGAGCGAGTGCCCCGATACGAAAATAGTACGCTAGCAAATTGACTCGTGCAAAGAGCCTGCTAGTGAGTTTTCTATATGACGCTATAGGATAGAGGAACACGTAGAAGCAGAGCGATAACGTGAGTGAAGGAATCCGCAGACGCAGGTCACTGAGATAAGCTGGAATTTCTTCGTTTTTTTTACTTCACTCTGAATGCTAGGTACAACTGAATGATTGTCTCCATCAGACGTGCCACGCCCGCCCGAACTTTAACTGTTTATCCCATCCTAATGGGTACACATATATATATATATACAGCCTTCATTTGGCAGGCCTTGAAGAAATAGCCTGTACACGACTGTACCGAGGAGAGTTACATGTAGGCGGGCGGCTTGCGTTCAAAGGTTTCAGCACGGTGTAAAAACGGATTACTGAGACCTAAATTGCTACTCTGCTACTGAAGAACTCACTGCTCATTCACGCAGGCACGCACGTACACGTTTCTCGTTGTCGACGCCTCACCACCACCTGCCAATTGACGAAAGGTTTTCATTTTTTTTTTTGACCAGATAGAACCGCATAACACATGTATACAGAGCACAGACCGGAGTAGCGGTAGCAACAACAACAGCAACAGCAGCAGCAACAACAGCAACGACAACAACAATAACAACAACAATAAAAACAATAAAAACAACAACAACAACAACGACAGAAACAAAAACAATAACAACAACAACAACAGCAAAAACAATAACAACCAAAACAACGACAACAACAACAACAGCAACGACAACAACGATAACAACAAAAATCACAACAACAACAACAACAACAACGACAACAACAACAACAAAAATAACTACAACAGCAACGACAACAACAAAAACAACAACAACGACAACAACAAAAATAACTACAACAGCAACGACAACAACAACACAAGTAACAGACTGCTGCAGAGATCGGAAACAGCTCGACGATTAAGATTCGAAATGTTTTCAAGCCTCGTAATCGAGCCTTGCCCCCGACACGGTTGTAAGGCCATACTAGCCACGACCCGGCCAGCCGTTGTTATCGTTTTGGTTGTCACCGTGGGCGTTCGCTCTGTCTCCCCCTCCCCTCCACCTTTTCTTCCTCACACTTTCTCCCGCCTCTCTCTCTCACTCTCTCTTTCTACCTACCTACCACAGTCTCCACTTTGTCGCTGTCTACGTATATCTACCATTATCTTTTGCTGCCTGCCTGGCGCATGTACCCCTTAGCCCATCTACCTATATATATATATATATATATATATATATATATCTACCTGACTATACGTACTGACTGCTCGCCTCTGGACTGAATTGTCGCGTAGCCAGGACAGGGAGCACCGGTCGCTCTTCATGATTAATCATCAATCAAGCAAGAAACAATAGGAAATAAATTGGGAAACTTTATCTCCTATTTATTTATATTTTGACTTTTTGCCTGCTTGCCTGCCTGTTTGCTCACTCAGCCAGCAGCAGTCTCCTAAGCTAAGTAGCCTGTTGTTGTCGATGGTTACGGGCTTTTAGTCGGCGGGGCTGACGCAACGAACTGCCCTTCCGACTGGCTGAACGACTGACTGAGTGAATAACTGACAACTGACGCGACAAAATCGACGCGCGGGTCGATTTCTCCCTAGCTAATGCTTCTCCTACGCTTGGCAGGGCAGCACTGCGGTTTCACCAGCTATTACCAGATATATATATATATATATATATAGATAGCTACTGCAACCGCAGTGCTGCTAGCTTAGCTATTAGCTAGGCGCACTGCGGCTGGACCTCTACCGATCTCCGCCACCTATGACCCCGCTCTTCTCACTACGACGTCTCACCAATCTCACTAGTTGTCTACTAGACGTCGTCTTCTACTCGAGCTTCTTCAGGTAGCCGAGAGTATTACAAAGCACCACTGTCCTCATGCTGGGCTCGCGCCGCTAGCAACTACTACAACTTGTACTACTACTACTACTACTATAATACTACTACCTGTCGTGATCGTTGCGACTTCATGTCGTTGTTTCTCTAAATCCGTAATGTTCTTTCTCTGTCTGTCACTCCTCATCTCTGTATCTCTCTCTCTCTCTCTCTCTCTCTATATATATATATATATATATATATATATATATATATATTACTTGCTATATCTTCTCTGCTCACCTACCGCTTGCTCTCTACGTTTAATGACGACAGCTGACGTTGTCACCTTCGTCGAACGACTTGATTCAGAGATCTTGCACAACGCCCGTTTAACGCTGACAATGATCTGCTGCTGGCTTGACCGCTGGCGTTGGTGGGTTGGTAGAACCAATGCTGTCGTTGTGGTTACGGCTGCTGCTGCTGTTGTTGTTGTTGTTGTTACTGGTGCTGCTGTTGTTGTTATCGTTGTTGTTACTGCAGCTGTTGTTGTTGTTATCGTTGTTGTTGCTGTTGATGTTACCGTTTCTGCTACAGCAACGACAGTGGCGGCAACGGCAACACCAGAAAACGAGGAAAGAAAAGCTTTTCGATCATGTTACGCGAACATCATTCTCTCTATCTCTGCTACTCTCTTGCACGCTTAGTGTTTTCGCTATAGCTGACATCCCCATCATCATCATCATCATCATCGTTGGGGGGGGTGGTTGCTCACTAGGGCTGTAGCAAAAAAACAACAACAGCAACAACAACAATAACAACAACAATAACAGCAACAACAACAACAGCAACAATGACAATAATAGCTACATCAACACTAGCAATAGAAACACTACCAATGCGCGAATGAGATGGGCGGGCAATTCGGCCAACCAGCGACCACCTACCCTCGACGGTGCTGACATCAAATGTGATGCGGTGTACTCGTATGTTCGTTGGTACGTCATCGTATTTGCGTACGAACGCACGTAAATACGTACGCCAAGAGTGCAGCAGTGAAATCAAGAGAAAGCAGAGACGCGGAAAGAAAACAGCCATCCAGCCCGCACACGCAGTCTGTATGCGATGACGAATGTACATTATGTTGTCGATGATAAGACTGATGATGTTTATAATGCGGATCATGGTGATGATGAGGATGATGAGGTTCATGCTGGTGTTGGCGATGGTGTTAAGGGTAATGACTTTGATCTTCACCAAGAGTGAATCATGGTCGCGCGGCCTGAAAACAGCCTACCAACGTGCGTGTGTCTCTTATTCAAAGCCACAGACCGTGGTGATTAGTGAAGGTTGCGGGCTACGAAAAACCACAACGATGACGGCGATGATGACGATGATGATGCCCATGTTAATGAGGATGCCAATGTAATATATATATATATATATATATATATATATCAATTAATATTTATGTATATATATAAGTGATGTAAATGATAATGACAAACGCAATCATTATTGCGATAGATGTGACGATAATAATAACGATAGTGATGCTTGGAGTATTGATGGTCGGCCAGGCCAAGCCTCAATGTCGTCCTTGTCAATCCTCCTCTTCCTAGCGATTTTCTTCACGGCACATTTTTGCCTAGTAGCGACCCGACTCGCCGGTGACGCCGGCCCCGAGGACGCTTTGAACGACTCGCTGGCAGATCAGAGTAAGAAAGCTAGAAACAAACCCATATACTCGTATATATATATATATATATATATAGACAAACATTTCGCGAGTAATAGAGTGTGAGTGAGAGAATCAGGCGACGGAACAACAATCGGCAGAGAAAACCTCACAAAGTAGTAGTTAGCCCATAGTAACCATTGCAACTATAATAACAATCACCGACAACTATAGCAGTAGTAGTGATAGTATAGATCTTAAGACAATAATACCGCAACAGAGGAGTTCCGAGTGTCGCGTTCTGCCTGTAGACATCACCATCAAGACTGTTGATTACCAAGCTTATCGCCAGCTAACTGTCTTCGGCACAGGTCGTCGCAGGGCCAGTGACCATGAGCGGAGTTGTTCGTTTCATAGTAGACGTACTGGACTCAGAGAAGATTAGCTTGAAGTCTATATCGAGGTTTATGGTTACGACACGTTTCGCCCTTGCACGGTCACAGATCATAACTGAACACACCGGGCAAGGCTGAGAACGTAATGCGGCTAGCCTTTAAGGCCACCGCCCATATCAACTCCGTGATCACAGCAGAGAGCGACTGAGTTAACTGGACTAGCAGCAATGACTGTACGAACTAGTTTCTGCGGTGAACCAACCTCTCAGCCACAGGCTAATAATGGCTAACTATAGAAACAGTGGCTCGTGTGTTATTTCTCTAATGTATGTGCGAAGGGTAACGAATTTCACCACCTGCTCGCCCGGTGATAAACGTCAATAAAGGCCAGGCACAATCAGGTCGGTGTTAACTTCCTGCCGCTTAGAAACCGCAAAGGCCTTTCCCGGAAGATAGAATACGTTCGCAAATAAGGTTTCGTGAGAAAAAACAATCCTAGAATCAAAGCGTCAATTATGTTGGCATATCTACAGGTATGCTATCCTTTCTTGTGTATAGCGCACCGGTGGCTTGGGCGGCTCGAGAGATCCTGCGCGAGAATAATTGTTTTTCTCTCTTCCCTGATTGCTTAAGTCGGGTTAATCATTGTCCTGCCGTTGGGGAATGCCCAGAGAATTACATTACCTGCTACTGGCCTGGCTAGAGATACGACGAAGCGGTAACAATTGTGATCTTTTAGCACACTCTCCTGAGCGCAACCATAAAGGCAATTTTTCCATAGTCGTTCAAAGAGAGTTAATATTAGGAGCACGGGCTGAGAAACTTCAGTCGGATGTGTGGCCAACTACTGTAGTCAACTGACTACTATGATAAACGTACTTATTCGTAAACGAAGCATACGCACAGCGAATCAATGGCCAACAAAAGCGTATTTACTATGGCGGGCAAAAGCATGTTGTCAGCCCATGTCAGCCAAACATGTTTCTACGGTGGCAGCAGCGTGTTTAAGGCTAAACTGATTAGAAGTACAGTTTTGGCCAACAACTCTCCGCCACGCGCCGCTAGTAGGCTTACATGTAAGCCATATGAGCCAGACATATGTCTCCAACTTTGTAGGCGTGAGACGCAACACATGTATACGAAGCCGAGTTAGGTTTTGCGAAGTTGTCTGTGAGATTTGGCCGTGGGTTAGCTTAAATGAGGTTTCGCGACCGTACGTGACGTCCATAGCTGGCTTCGATCGAGTGCGGCCGACCGACCCTGATCAAGGACGTCGTCCAGAAAAGCGTAATTGCAGGATACTCAGATTTGGACTTATCGACATAAGACACAGCTAGAGTATGCCGTTGTGTTTGAACAAGGCGAATCGTAACGTATATAAGAATTACACTATACGTATGAATCGTGTAGTTTTCTTTTAGGTTGGGCCACAACAAAATGTAGGTCGCAAATCTGCGGTTTGCGGTTGCAAACAAATGGCCAATGCGGCATATTTCTCTATGGAGCGTACGAAAGGAACATTCCTGTTTTCGTGTTCTCTTTAATTTCCTTCTTACAGCTGGTTGCTTACCTTGCAAGTTGACGCAAATATGCGTCTATACTAATATATATACTGGAACGAGATTCAACGTTCTACGGATGTCTATTTGTTTGGTTAACGCCTAGTTTTAGGCGTCAAACACATGCATAGGCTTATATTGACAAACTTAACTACGTGGAACAGCCGTCGCCTTCACCTTGCGTATCCGAGGAACTCTTTACAAGTATTAGTGTAAGTTATAGGCCATGTCGTGCTACTCAGGCTATCTTCACTAATTTGATACGACGAGCTTTAAAAGAAGTTTGACTTCGTAGGACACGATGAAGCCCGATATGAGAGTTGTAGATTTTCGTTTCCACCATTGCTCTTATATCGTAGTAGGGGTAGTAGTATTTGTAATTCTCTGTAAAAAAATAGTATTTCCCTTGCTCGCATATCTCTGGACTCCTGGTGGATGTTTGAGCTCACGGAGAGTTCATCAATTAGCTAATTTGCCTCAATCAGCTACTGCAAATAAACTATAGGTATAGCTTGCTGGCATCTATTATAATTTTGAATCTTTTTTCCTAAAACTAAGTTCTATGACGTGTCGGAACCACGGAATCCATGACAATCTGGAAACCAATCTCGAAAATCCTCCTTATGACCTTGTCTCGCCAACGTTTCCCTGCAGTAGCAGGCTGAATGAACTGGGTGCCGCATCGCACATGAGCGCCGTCTGCTAACGTGCTTTGCAAATATTCGGAAAGGGAAAATAAATTCTCAGCAAAATGGACGGCCAACATTTAAATGATGGAGAGTACATAACCTATCCCCAACTAGCTTTAAAAGGTAGTGTGCGAGTCATAATCGTACAAAATCAGGTATTTAAGTTCAGCTTTCCTCAGGCCCATATCCTTCATGCTAACATTAAACAATTATGAAAATCTCGCCGAGATTATAACTGTGTCCCTTAAAAAAGCAATTGGGCTGTCAAAAACCGCCTCATCTACGGTGCGGCTGCACGCGAGCAACGAATCCACGCTAATAGAATACCTAGACCACCACAATTACCAGTTCGACATCGACGCTCTGCCAGCATACAAGCAGCAGAGAGGCAGAACTGGAAGTTTGTGACCAAACAGAGTTTACAGAGGGACCTGTTTTTTTTAGCAGCAGGTGGGAAGGTCTGCAACAAAACAGAACAACTATCTGTAAAATAACCAGACACAAGTTTCTCCAGTGCCTCTGTCTCAAGGGAAAATGCTTCCGACTCAACGAACGCTATGTAGATACTGCGGTGAAATCCATAATGGCCAATATCACTTAGCAAATTGAAACGAATTGAGTACAACCTTGTTAGCAGTTACTGTAATTATCGTGCTTAAACCGCGCAATTAGAACCTATTGTGCAGATCTACCAGTAATAACTAGTGAATGAACAACAACCAATTCTAAATTCAGAGCATGTAGTCAGTTCAACGAGATAGACAGCCAGATGCGGCTATTTTTGCTGGGTCTAACGCGGTGGTATAGCCGTTAAAGTTTCTAGAATGAAAAATCAGTTTTTAAGAAGGTTGTTTTTTAATTTTAGACCTTCCTCCGTCCCCTACAGGATTGGCACTTAACCTGAGGTATATCTTCAATGCACCGAGGGCCGGACATGTTAAGATATCTAGGGTTTCCTCAACAGTCTTTGTGGCAGCATGGCCGCTGACTCTCAGCGGTATGGTGTATCATCTATTCTCGATGAGCATCGCTCCAAAAAAAGTCGACCAACAACAGGGATCAAACCGGCGACACCCCGGTAGACGACAACCATGACTAGCGCACTAGTCCCCTAGACCACGCCGCCACCAGTTTCTAACTAAAGTTTCTGAGGCCGGCGAAGAGTGCCCGAGATCTGTCCGTGTGGAGCCACTGAGAATACTGTTTTCCGTTGACTGCGTGGTGAACCCATTTTTTTGTTTCGATCAATGCAGACGTCATGCACACTAGACAGTCATGATATGCAGACGCATTGTTGCGGCAGCAACAACAACAACTCTCGCGCGTTGGATGGATATGGCTACAACTTATACGACACGCTACAACACACATACTCAGACCAAGTTAGGCGCACATACATAGGCATATACTTTGATACGTACGTGCCAATGCCAAACAAAATCGGGCGTGCACAGGTGAGGTCGGCCCGCCGATAAGGCGAGTCGCCCGTATGTCCCTCGTACAGACCTTCGTTCACTGACTCACCACCGTTGCGGTTGTGTGTAGATCCATCCCCATATAGGGACAGGGCATACCGATAAGCAGATAGAGGTCACAAAAGGAGGCAAGGTGCAGCAAATAAACTCGGTTCGTGAGCGGTGAGCAGTGAAATTTATCTTCGTAAGCCTCGTTTATATAACTTTGGGAGACACATTCCTCTAATGGCCGTTCAGGCTTAGGTCAGAGCTGTAAAGAGCTCCCATATGGTGCACGCTATCACGCTTCATGCTCGCCGCTTCCGATTAGTAAAAAAACAGCTTAAATGCTTAGACCTCAGTAGGCTTTTAATTTGCAGCATTGTTAGATTTGTAACATCAGTAACAACAACAACAACAACAACAGAAACAACAATGGCTATTTCATTAGTCAAGAGAATGAGGTGGTGAAATTGGTCGGCGAAATTATATCATGGACTGTGGACACATGACAGAAACATGAAAGCAATATTAAATACATTAGATTACTGTACCTCGGTAATCTATAAAATTAATAAATACAATTAATATTTTTTTATGGTATGAAGTATAGCACTGATGCTCTGGAAATAATTGGTTTATACTCAAATAAGTTTATATATATATATATATATATATATATATATATATATATATATAAATAAATGATTTTTCTAAAGCCAAAAAAGAAAATATACACACAAGTATGTGTATGCTCATATATACAATTACTAAACGGACGAATGTATTGTACTTTTAGCTCAAACACGCATTGGCACAGTTTTGCTAAAGGGCATCTACTTAATGGAATACGGACGCATTGCAGAAACATATTTATTTGCATGAGTGATGAAAGAACAAAGTTTTTTTCGTTCAATTCGTCGTATATGAATGCTTCGTAACGCTACGACATAATTCCTCCTCTTATCGTCGTAGGTCATGTCGTGGCTAGTGGTAGATGGTGGCTCAAATAAAGTTCTGAGAAGTTTGAAGTCCCGCTTGAGCGCATTTGCTCGATGGCTGTTTCGATTTCGGAAGACGATTTCTTAGTCGTCGCTCGGTTCTCGGCGTTCTCTCGCTCCCGTTTTCGGCAAAACTTGTGAGATCGTTTGCTTATGGAGCAGTAGTGGGCGCTAATTCCCTAAACAACACTTTTCTTCAGCCGTTTGCACCTCTACACTAACAACTTCTCGGGCTCATTTGTTGATCTAGGAAGAGGCGCGTGAAGTACCAGCCGGTATAGTTGAGTTTAGAGCTGGCTGGGTCTACTTATGTCGAAACTTGAGAAACGGTCGTCCAATTCGGCACTACAAGTTTCACCAGACAAAAACACTGCGTAAATAGCGCCTCTTGGCGGTGAAGTGGGTGGTTCGGTGAAGTCCTACAGGCCATTACACATCTTGAAAGCTCGGCTACCATTGTTCTATTGCATACTGAACAATACCCATTGCCATTCTCATATTGCGCGGCAGCGTGGTCTTGTGGACTAGTGCGATAGACATGGCTCTCGTCTGCCAGTATATCACCGCCGGTTGAAGCCCTGTTTTTGATCGAATGTTATTTGGCCAATGCTTATTGAGAGAAGATAGTAAACCATACAACCGGCATGCAATAAAATTGCCAAATATTTGGCTAGAATTGTCTCATGTATATATATGTATATATATATATATATATATATATATATATGCATCAAAGTTATTTATTGTACACAATAATGGGTATCTCGCAATTATCTATTTCTTTCTTTATACGTACTTATACATACTATATGTATATACGCTATTTACTTACGCTATTTAATGTTTATAAATATATACATAGAATTACGATCCACGACAATTTCTGATGCAAAAAGATCGCGTACTACACAGATATACGGCAATAAACACAAGGCTCTTTGTGCAGTACGTATTTGCCAAGTTTTGCAATCATTAGATGTCGGTTCAGAGTAACGAAAATGCTGTTTTCGTCACGCTTCAGACTCATGCTGTTATGTGCCGTAGGTAGCGTCCGCTGCATGGCCAACGTGCAGACGAGGCCGTTGGCTTATGTTGTCGTTAAGAACCGATCTTTGAGTGCCTGGCGCAAAACCGAGTTTTTGACCAGCGAAGTGACGAGTGCACAGCGACCAGTGAAGTGTTGGTGGTCACCTGCAACAGGTTGACTACGGCTTGCTCAGGTTTGCTAACTAATCAGCTGGCAGATCGGCCATTGCGGCGTCTATAGCGCCTAGTATCAAGCCGATGCTCGGCTACCTGAACAAGGCAAACATGGTGATGACTTGAGACAGAGCGTGACACCGATTCAAAGCACACCAAGGTTGTGTTTTTGTTGCGACCGGTTCAGCAGGAGTTGCACCCCGTATCGGCGGGACGGGACGGTGCGGTGATGAAGAATATGAGTCGTGGGTTCGAGTCCGACACGACGCATAATGGGTTGATGTATAGGATCTTTTGCGTGTAACGCCTGACGCCCAGTACTTCTAAATAAATGCCGGTACCCGGCGTATTCGTTTAAGTGAAGAAACAAGAATAATTTGCTAGTTTGTCTAATCTAAAATGTGGCTGTATGGGCATTCAAAATACCTATAATATATATATATATATATATATATATACGTTGGAAACGAAGCGTTGCCGTGGCAACCATGATTAAACAACAACCGCAAGTTTAAATCCCGGCCTTGCTGGTTGTAATTGTGGAACGTAGTTGGATTTAGTCGCTATCGTGCCACTGTCAACTTAGCTCATTACGAGGGTCTAAGATGTGGTTGTATGGGTGTTAAAAAATACTTATATATATATATATATATATATATATATATATATATATATATATATATATATATATATATATATATATATATATATATATATATATATATATATATATATATATAAGCGGCGTCATGTTAACAAGCTACTTACCGACTTCGCCTACATGTCACTAACAAGCTTGTTGCGGCTAACGTAGCTGCTGGCTTAGTCATTGCCAGTTTAAGGCTTTGGGAGCCATCGCTGCCGCCGCCACGACCTCCGCCACCGTTGGATCAGATCTCCTACTGTCCCCGCCAATTGTCGGTGACGATCCGGCCAATTGGCATAATCACGTTTAGTAGTCCAGTGCTTTGCCTATTGGCCTATAGTGTGTCATCGTCACCGTCCTCGTATACATACAGATCTCTCTACCATTCTCCCGCTCGGTCGGTCGCTTACTAACTGACGCTCTTGGTGTCCGATTGTTAACCAGCTTCTCTGACTATCTGTCTCTCTGCCTCTCTTTTTCTTTACCCTGTCTAATGTCGCTCTTTAGCCACCACCACCACCGCTGTTGCTGCTGCTGCTGCTTCTTCTATTACCACCGCTATACGACGTGTTGTTGGAGATTGTGTTTCTTTCTGACACCTAATTTGTTTCATTGCACCTTGCTGTATCGGCGTCGTATAGATGGATGGATGGATAGATGGATGCGGGTCGGCGGTTCTCGTTCTAGCTAATTCGCTCACTGCTGTTCGCGTAGACCGGCCAGCAGCCAGATAGAAGAGGCCACACAGGAGATGACAGGTGGTTTTAGGTTAGATCGACAAACGCGGAAGTCATTGCTTTGCACCAGCACTAACAGCAACAACAACAACAACAACAATACTACAAATATCAAGGTCAATAATGACACCGGTAATAAAAAGAAAAGCAACAGCAATAACATCAGTAGCAACAAAACCATCCAAAGCAAAAGCAACCGCAGCAGCAACATTAACAGCAACAGCAACGACAACAACAGCAACAACAACAACTACGACAACAGCAACAACAACTACAGAAACAGCAACAACAGCGGCAACAATAGTAATCATCCCCATCATCAGGACATCACGCATCCAACGAAGATGGATGCTTTTATACCGATTGTACGCAGCTAAGCTCAATTGGCTGATCCCACAGTCAACACTTTGACGATTGCTAGCAATGTTGTAGTGGTATTAATACGAATCAGAGTAGTGCTTGTTGTTGTTGTTAAAACAGTTGGATCTTTATTAACAGCATCGTCGATGGTATGTCTATTAACCAAAATGCAAGGTGAAAACTCATCTGGCTTACCTATTGATGTCTTGCAAAGCACGTGTGTAAGCGTTACAGGGGTCGCAAGTATTTATACATATACGCGTACGCACACACGCATATATATATATATATATATATATATATATAGAAAGTATTGTGATGATTTAATAATAGTTTACAATACGTTTGCACACTCGGCAGTGCTCGCCTTAATAAAAATGGTGGTAAAAAGAAGTCACGTGAAGTTAAGAGTCAGTTGTCCGTGTCCTTGCTTAATGGTAGCCCCCGCTCTTATGGACACGGTGCGAGCGGTATATCCTCAGGGTTCCTTGCAAAGTTAAAACGGTGAGATCCATAAGATTCCTCTTCGTGACGCCGAGCCCCAAGAGCGTCCTCGCAGATTCGGAGTCCCATACACCACTTATAGAGATAGTGATGGATCCGAATCTGCGAGGTTTTTATTTAAATAGATATATACATATATATACGCAGGCGTCAGAGGCGTTTACAGCATGTTGGCTAGATTATGCTACCTTATATCTGGGCGCAGGCTGTGAGTAAGAATAGTAGAATCAACACAGCAGCCTTGCAAGCCAGATCTCATTATTCTCTCAAAGCAACGCTCGGGCGTTTCCGCGAAGTGAACTGACACCGACGGCATCAACAACGACAACTACAATAGTGGAAGAACCACCTTAGCGTAGATAATTGCAAACGATTAGCATATTTCCTGACCAGTGTGACGCTACTTGTTGAAGACGTACACCAGCAGTTCGAACTCCTCGAAACTGCACCTACAGAGATTAAATTCGTCCCTGAAAATTGCGAACAACGGAGATGGCCCGTAACTTTTCAGGGCGGTAGCAGCAGTAACCAACCATGACCGGAGTGGGCAGATTAGCACGTGATGGTGAGCTACGCGGCCTATGGATCCGAACGGTATTCCGTGTAGTAGAAAAGTGGAACCACCAGCCTATTGAGCAATGCGTTTGTGTGAGATGTGGCATCACAGTGCGGGCGATACCATGCAAAAGACTGCACAAAAGTTCTATGATATAGTACTCTAGCCCAGTGAGGTCTGGGCCGTGGTTTCAAAATTAAATTGTGATCAAACGCCGTTGGGACTGACAGCTGAAGATCGCCTAGATGTTATAAGTTGTCGTAGGTTCGCTCCTGCCATGGCATGCGTTAGGTAGATGTCAATCACTTGGTAATTGTAGAATCAAAAAGCAGATTTTATGTACACGTATCAAAGGCAAACAAGAAGTCTAAGATCTGCTAGCTGATGGGGTACCTCCGGCAACCGGACGTATAGCAATTTTCACCAATACGTACGAGGCGTGTGCACCCTGAATAGAAATAATCTTGTAGCATATTATTTTTGTGTACGGAAATTGGCCTATTATCGCAGGTTGTTTTGAGATGGGAATTGCCGCTAACACCCGAGCCTGGTCATTAGCTGGCGTAGCTTTAGGTCTTTGTGATAAAGTCGCCTGGCTTCAGAAGCTTATAATGTAATGACTACTACTATATTTATTGGTTAGTTGTTTTGCTTTAGACATGTCGGGTTAGCCTGACCTTTTGCTATTCAGTAGCGTGGCTTTGTTTTCTTATCGTGTTGGGCGCACGCATCTCACTACCATGCGACGTTCTGAACAGAAAAATCACATTGGGACTAGCGCTGCAGCAACAAAAAGTAAACGCGCATAAGAAACCTAACGTTTAGTTTTACGGTGCATTAGACTGAGGTCTCAGCATCTACCATACTCCCACGCGTACTTTGCACCTTCCGGTCATTGTTTTATTCTCGTATTGTGCAAAAACCGTTCACCTAAGAACGTGCACGGCCTAAGAAGCTGGTGTACATAAGGGTGCAATGCGCCCTTGGCTCGTGAAGGGAAGATGTTGACTAGCAAGTAGACTATATTTCTTATACACTAAGTAAATCAACATGTCTAAGCGCATGTGTTTGCTGTATGCCAAGCATTTTTATGCACTCAGCCACGTTGTTTTTGGGTGACCGGTACTCAAGATGTTTTTAGTATTCAGGAAATGTCTAGTTAGTTAAACATATATATATATATATATATATATATATATAGCCAATTACTCATATGTATACAATACGCGAGTAAACATTATCAGGCCGCAACGGGCATCCGTGTCTGTCCAATCACAGTGCCAATTACACCCGTGTCACTATGTACGTTTAACATGTCCGTCTGTCCGACTGTACCCAGCCTGTCGCTATATTCCTTGTTGACCTGCCCCGAAGGATTAAATTAGCGGTAAGGCTGCAGCAAAAGCCGGCGACGTTGACGCAGATGCTTTGCTTTCTTTCTCCCCCTCTCTCTTTCACATTCTCTCTGTCCCGTTCAGACATTCGTGCGTGCAGATGTCCTAAGAAACCTGGCCCTTCCGAGCATTGGGTTTGGTTTCGGGCCGAAACCCGCTAGGCGGATCCACGCCGATCGAGTGGGAGGCACCCCGTCGAAATACCGTATTGGTCGACCAAGCTTTCCCGCGATGTGATTGTTCGACAGCGGTGCAAGCTCTGGTGACCTTCGCTCGAGATATATATATATACGTACGCTGTGGTATTGCCTATTGTCGTCGTCAAATATATACAAACATTTGAACATACATCTATATTGGGTCATTATAGTCGAGACCTCTGAGGCGAGAAAACGGCTTTCGCTCTAGGAGGTGGCGACGTGTGCATAGATCAACAAACAAAACGGGTTTAACGACTCGATTCTCGTTCTGTTTGTGTAACGGTTGTGCTAAAGAGTCGATGACGAGACTCGAAAACATCCGACACACACGAAGCACGAAGAGAGGCTAAGAAGGCGAATTTGCCGACTTTTACCGCGTGGTGGCGGCGGCGGCACCTTTCAACGAATAGCTTTTAAACGGCGCGGTCTCACAGGCCAAGGGCGGTCTATTATGTTGGACCTACAGCTTACGTAAGGCGTACGAGAACGAGAGGCGAAGAGGTTACCACTCCGCCCCGTGGTTACGCGGTCAATAATAGCCTCTAGCTGTAAGGTGGATAGATACATTTGAAAGTAATGACACTGAGTGTATACATATATATATATATATATATAAGGTGGCGTGATGGGTGCTTTCGCCTGCTTCCTCGCGACGGGAGGAGACACATAGGTGCGCAGGTTCTAGCCCCACAGTTGCACATTTGTATTTAGCGGGGTCCTAGTATATGAAGCAACGCGAAATCTTGGCTGAGGGTCGTCCGCCCAAAAAGTTTAAAAAGATGGAACCGTGAAAAACAAGTAGTTAGGAGGAGAGATGTGGACGTGGAGAACGTAACCAGAGGACGGGAAGGAAAGATCGCAAGATGCTGAAGAAATAAATATAGCAGCAACAACCAAATCATAAGCAACAACAACCCTCAATAATTACGCTAAAAATAGCAACACTTACAACAACAACAACCACAGTTCTAAATCTGCAGTCATCAGTGACGTGTGTAGCACGATAACAAGTTTACGCCGACTTTACTCTTCATCCGCTACAGCAGTGACGCTAAATGACACTCTACAGTCTGCACCATCCATTTTCGCTTTAGCTTTGCGACCGCGGCTTAATCAACCTTAAGCATAGAATGCTTATTGTCAACAACAACAACAACAACAACATCATCATCATCATCGTCGCCGTCGTTATTATACTCATCGGCGTCATTTTGACCGAGGCGAACTCGAGACGGCAAGATGTGAAAATAAGCTGAAATGGTGCGCCCGCCACGGGGTGGGTACCATATTCAATAGGCACCATTTTTAGCTAGGCGGTGCTGGAGAAGACAACGCAACGCATTGTGCGCTGCCGGACGCTACGACGCTCGACAACGGTATCTATAGTAATCTTCGTTTGCCTAAAGTAGCTGCTAGCCTTTCTACCACCCTGGCTTGGTTGGGCCATGACCCAGCGGTCGAACTCCGTGGCATCCGCATGTACCACCACTTTTCAGGGACCTTTGCCGTCGACCAGGATCTGCAATATTACAGGGTCACTTGGGTTTGCCAGTGAGTAGTGTGTCTAGGCGTGCGTATACATATACCTGTAGATACAGATAGATATGTACGTGCGTGTTTGTGCCTATGTGAGTGTATGTTGATGCATGCATTTGCTGTGGTTCGTATTTCGTTCGTTCAGAGAGGACAGAGCGAATATGTATGCACCATTCCAACACGTCGTCACTAGAGGAAAAGTTTGCCCATGTTGGGGCACTATGTGCCGTCGTAGGCTTGCCACTCCGTGTGCCACCATTGAGGTCGTTGTATATTACTATTATTAGTAGAAGTAGTAGTAGTAGTAGTAGTAGTAGTGTAGTAGCGGCAGAAGCAGCAGAGGTCGTGGTAGTCAAACAATGAGGGGCCACAGAGGTGGTTTCTCGGTAGATATGACCCCAACAGCTTTGGCGGTAAGACACGCACCACCTTACACCATCGCAAAGGTGCGTAAATGCATTTCTATTCACATAATGCTTCCAAACGACTTGGTGAACAGATGAAAAGTCGTAGTAGACTGAAAAGTAGTTGCAAATGTATTTCAAAGTTTCTTTGGTAGTGAAGGTGTCGTATAATTTGTGAAGCATCCAGCCGGTGATCATCATATGCCCACAAGACAGTCTCCGCTCAAACCCCTTCATCATCAAACCACTATCATCGACTCTACCAGCAGCCACTTTAACAACTGAGCAGCAATAACAACAACAGCGACAATATTTGCAGCGACGCGAGCAACAACAACAACAACAATAACATCAATATAAGCGCAATAAAGCGTTTAGTGTTTTCTTTTTCGTCACTCTCATCTCCCCTCTATCCCCTCCCTTACTAACCATCTTTCAGTACTTGAGTCAACGCTACTAAACGAGCTGAACGGCGGGGTAAAAACTCCTATATTAGCAGGAGAATAACTGACGAGACGGCTCACCATTAGCTTTCAGACTTGGTTGCCGAAAAGCCCGTACCACAGCAGACGCTTACGGCGAGTGTTTGCTTTCAGCGTTAAGCCCCTGCTATGACTATGCTTAAGCGCTGCTTCAAGATCTGCCACTACCAGTTCTGTCGGTGACTATACTAGAAGAACTGCTTATTAAGCCTAGCAGGTCTGTCAGTGTGTGAGCTCGAACAATCGAAGAACAAAGAGCGAATTCACACGAAGGAAAGCGATCTCCCTAGCCGTCTCTCTTTCGGTTACGTTGTGCACAAAAGCTGAGGACAACGACAGCAACAATTACAACAATCACAACAACAAAATGACGCCAACGACAACAGGAAAACTACACTGATAACAACACATCGAAACGACAAAGGCGACGACGACAACAACATCAGCTGCAACTACGGCAACAATAACAACAAGAACGATAACAACGATGATGATGATGAGGAAGACAACAACAGAAATCGCACTTTGTCACTACTATTTGCTGACGGGAAAAAACACACCATCGAGAAACAACTACCTTTATATCACTCAGCCCTTTTCGCTAAACCTTGTCCTACCAACTCGGCTAGGCAACGAACAGCTATTATAAACCAACGGAACTCAATGCTGATGATGCTTGCCGTGCATGTGCGTCTATCTGCTCTCCTAAGTGTATATTTTTCCGCTGTTGAAACATCCGTTATGGTCATTCACCAGCACACCGTACACCAGGTGTTTTGTGTAGCTACATAGATGGTTCATCCCAACTAAATTTGTCCTACTGAAATAAACATTTTGCAGTTCAACAACAGAACATACAGTGAGTCTACAGATGTCTACACAAATCTTATTGACAACTGTACACCAGTCAAGCTAAGTTGTAGCTTCGCTGTAAATCATGATTCGGTAATCGCATCATGTTTTTTGACTAAGGACGTTTGCGCGTGTTTTGTATAATCTGTTGCCCGCGATCGCTGTTTTTATGTGACAATCTGCAGAATGGCGATAAACGCGCCACTGCATCATGCTGCCTGCTTCCTATCCCTGACTGGCCCGAAGACAGCACTAACACGGTTTGGACCGATTTGTTGTCTCAGATATTGAGCTACAGAACGAACGCTAGTACACTAAACGTTGCACGAATCGGACAGAGCTCGAAAGGGCAATTTCCCTATTGACGTTGTGCCAGCCTTTGTCGCTGTACCACGCGGCTCCCAGTGCGCCGAGCATTAGCCCAGGCTCAGCACAACAGGAAAGTGCTCGTTCCCTGTACGTCCCGTTGCGGTGGGTGCCTTGCCTACGACCTTTTCGGTCCTGGTCTTGATGCGGTGCTGCCCTCGCCCAGGTGGGAGAGAACAACACGTAAGGGATATTCCTGCGGCAGAGCTGGTGAGACTATGCAGTATGCATCCTATAACATGATAGTGATGCTGATCGACGATGGCAATGACGACGACGAAGACATTATGCTCTCGCAAGGGCGAGTTCCCCGCGCTTTCCCTAAATGAACGCCACGACACAGCGTAGAAGAACTAATGTATGAGCCGCCTGTTATCACCACATAGCCCTTTTCTCCCTCCTTTTCCCCGCATTTTGTGTGCGGGGGACACCGACTCCTCGACAAAAGGTATAGAAGAACTAAGAACAGGATAGGAAATAAAGAAGAGAGTTGCGTGTGAGGAGGGGAATATTACCGGGGGGGGGGGGGGCGGTATGACGAAACAAAGATAACAACAGACACAATGCAAGAGGGAGAGAAATGAAGAGAATTGGAAGAGAGAACGAGATAAAGAAAGATCGAGTACTCATATCTCGTATAGTCTTATCCGACACTTGCGTCTCCTTCAGGCATTACTATTAAGGGTAAAGGAGCTTCGTTGAGGACATGCGGGCCCACACAACCACACATGTATACAGCCACTAAAAGATGCACAAAGGCTGCTCGCATAATCGCCTCCATTTTCTACTGTTACTGCCACGTAGTAGCAATACCAAGGGTGTCGTCTAGAAGAAAGATTCGTTTCGTTTTCTTTAGTCTAGTTTCCATGCCGGTGTGACGCTCGATGGTAATATTGCTGCGTATTTACCTGTTTTTCGAGCCTCTTCTTAATGTAACTCACAAAATCTGCTGTGTCAATCTGCTAACTGTTTTGTGTCGCCCCATCTTTTTCTATGTGACTGCGCTAAGCGGGAATGGCACTACTCGGCACCGGCTTAATCGGCTAATCTGGGGTTCACCCACGTTGGTAACGTTGCGGGCACCCTGTTAATCCCTATAGTCTACCTAGGGCAGTCCCACCTCGTATGCTGCTCTAGCCTGTTAGTCAGCGACAAGCGTAACCGTAGTCCGCAGGGGGGGCAGTAGCTACGAGAGCTTACAGCGGTGTCGCCGTTGTCCGCCCTATCGACCACTGCAGCTGGACATTCCTAGAACATTCGGAGCTAACAGCCGGGCCAGAGCTACCCGCCGATGGCCTGATTAATAAAACCACGTCCCATGTGCCAAGCCGAATAAACGAGCATACCATACCATACAGCGGCCCACATATGAACGGAGCAATTGTTGCCCAATCGTTGCTCGCATCGTCGCTTGAATCCAGGCTCTAGGCATAGCACAGCCCAGCCCAGCCGAGCCCCATTGGGGATACAAACGTGACACTTAGCACAAATCGCGAGCACATCAGCAAAGAGGCGTCCACAAATCATAAAGGGGCATGCCGTAATCCCCACTCTAACTAGCCCGATCTAAGCGCCGCCATTAACGCCGTTGGCAAAACAGCTTCTCCTGTTTATATTTCCTAATGGCATCCAGTGACTAGGCAGGACGTATCAACTAATCGCGAGGCACAAGGGCAGACAACATGTGAGAGCAGCGAGATGGGCGGAGAACTACGGACCATTATTATCATTTATTTTTTACCACCAATGTTCTCCGTTTACTTTTGCAAGATTCAAACGTACAACAGCTTATTTTCTCATAGCATGCGATTCACGGGGGTGGCGGCATTGCCTCTTTGGTATACATTGCGTTATTATTATTATTATTGCCCTGCCCGCGGATTGAAGGTCCCGTCTTTCAAGCGCCAATAGTATCCCCAAGCTTACTTTCTGCCCCTGTGCCCGTACTATGCTCCAGTTGGGACACTCTTCGAATGAACTCAATAGTAATTCTTATCTCCCGCTCCGTTGCGGTGTTTGCATTCTTGATCTCTGCTCGCACGCCTGAGTCACCTTCCAAAAGCAGCATTGCAGGCCATAGCTCAGTCAGCAATAGTTCTGAGGATGTTTTTGTCTATAGGGAGGCGTGTTATTTTCCACTAGTTTTCTACGAGTTTCGTTTTCAAGATTGGTTTTATCGTTAATATTAGATCTTAAACACTGTGCAAGGTGGGCACAATGTAAAGGCAAAGTTTAGGACCCCGAGTAAACCTTTAAATGAATCAACGATCGGCATCATCGTGACTACCAGGTGTAATAACGCTTTTCGAGCCTGCACTAAGTTGGAAAAACCGAGGCTAAACAAGGTCCCAGATCTAGGAGGTCACTCTAATATTGTATATCAATTTCAGATTTTAGCGTGACGTTCGTATCGCAGGGTATGAATGAGAGAGAAATCTTCCTAGTGTTTGCGTTCTTTAAGTATCATATTCTCATTTCCATAATGTTGGGGTCCCACCTCAACAATGAGTTGCGTGAGCACACTCGTTATGTCTTCCGCTATTCGCTGGGACGCGCAAGCTACACGCGGCACTGACCGTTGCACCACCACCTAAAGTCTACTTTATTCAACTACAATACGAAGAAATTGCGCTGCGCAAACTGCAAGCTAGTCTCTTCGGGAGGAGACGCGTTATGTTTGAATATGACAATGCTAGTGCGCGCATAGCGGGGGTTATTCATGTCATCATTACACGGCTACAGTCTATCCCCGCCATACCCACCTGACCTCGCGCCAGGCAACCATCATCTATACTTGAATCTTCATGGACCTCTTCACGGTCCTCTTCACGGGCAGAACTCGACCAGTGGAAACAATTCTACAAAACGGGTTAAAATTCAAGTAGTTAAATGTTGTGCGTCTAATGAAAACGGGAAAAGGTTTTCATCTTTCCCAGCATATACCCATATGTATTTATATATACGTGCCAAGCAGGTCATATTGACAAATGCATAAATACTCTGGCGTTGCGTATCCGCATCAACTTTGTTCATTGGGATTTGAGACAATAGGACGTTCAGGCTCCTTTACACTCAACCTGATTGAGTGCGTGGGTAGAATCCGCAACCTTTCGACGCGAGATTCGATCGAATCCGAGCTATTGCGTCAAATAGCTTGGACGAATAATAGCTGTCGCTTGACATCCAACGAAGAACTGCATCTGTTCGGGGCACATGTAGAGTCTATATAGGGTTAAATAATCCGTGTCTACACGCTTGCCCAGAGACGGATTGTTGACTCCAAAATGCTAACATTTGTAACTAAATAAAATCTTTATACAAATGTATTTATAATGCGATATTTTGCTACCTTCCGTTGGCATGGCATTTTCGTTTGTCCTGTAAGTAGTAAATAGATGGTCGATCTAAAAAGAATGAGTACATATACTTTACCATATTATGATGGGCATGGTCACCATTGATGCTGTGCAGAGACTAACTACGCATACGATACAACGCATAATCCTAAGCATCATCAGCTATCACTGTAGGGTGTCGCACGCAGCATCCACGAGTGACCTTTTCCATCTATATACGTCTACCCATACAGCGGTGGTGGTTCTTTATCCTGGATAGGTAGCAGCCTAGAAGTCAAAGTAGAGCTGTTTTTTGCTTCTGTTGTTATTGCGTCCCTGTCGTTGCTATGTAGCCGTTGTTATTGTACACGTAATGTTTTGTATTGTTGTTGTGGTTGTTGTTATGCTATAGTTGCTGTTATTGCTGTAATCGCATTGTTATTATTGTTGTTGCTGTGGTCGTCGTTGTTGCACCGCTAACATTAGCTGAAAGGCAACCAAGAGAAGCTCACAGTCATCCTTTCCTTAGCCGTTGGTGGCGGATCGCCCTCAATAGCCTCTGCTAGATAAAGGGAAATGAGTCTGGCTAGTGTAGGGAGCTTTTTTTAGGTTTTGGGGAATGGCTTATGCGCTGTTGGCACCGGCAGCTGTCGGTACCTAAAGCAAGACCCTCACCCACTAAACCCCAGGGTTCTCCCCACCTTTCAGACTCGGGATTGTATAGCATTACTTTGAAGGTACGCCCACGCATCCGTTGAGGCCAGCATATATGGGGGCTAGGGTTTGGTTTAGCACAGGCGACCCGACGCCTGCGCGAGCACTGGCCAGCGCCGCACAGTGCAGCATCCTATGATCCACGTCGTCTGTGTCCCCTGAGTTGCAAAGCACGCAGACGGCTTCGCGTTGCCAATCAATTGTTTCATATACGATTGAAATGATGGCTATGCTTGGTAAATATCTGCGAGACTCTATACGTTAAATCTCCACAAGGGCAGTCGTTCCATGCCCGATATCCGTGATGAATAATCGCGTCTGACGTTGTACCCTGGCGTTGTGTCAAGGAGGTGCTCCCTCTCCTCCGCCCACGCGTTCATTATTGCCTCCCTGACTTTCTACAGATCTAAATCCCCGACGAGGAATCGTTCACGGCACTCGCTAGCAAATGAGTCCCGGGCCAGAAGGCGAGCCTGGACCAGCAACACTTTTGCCGAAGTGATGCTGGCCTTACGTCCGGCGCAGAAGGAGGTGGTGGTGGTGCGATAGGCTCGGCTAATGCGCATGGCCACCTCCTTCTGCGCCAAGCGTAAAACACTTCTTTTCTGTGCTGTGCGAAGGGCCATGTCTGCCAATAAGAGGCCTGCTTTATTTATTACGTGTTTAATATGCAGAGCCCCTGTGAAGCCCGTGTCGAGAATAACTCCCAGGTATTTGGCTTCCGTCTTGATTGAAGTACGTGACCTGCGAGTGTAAGGTAGATTCCACGCGTTCGTTCCCGGCCCAGAAGTTACACAGCCTTTGACTTACGAAATGCGAGCTGGAACCGGTTGTTGACCATTCAAGCCTCTACCATCTCAAGGGCGTGGTTTGCCGTTTCTTGATGATCATGACCAGATCACCCATATTCGCCATAACCTCCACACCTGGAGGCAGGTAAGAAGAACTGCACTGAGAACGTCGTCGTATAGGAGGTTCCACGCTTTGTCAAGTGCAACAAGCAGACAGATTTACCGTGAAGGAAAATGTTTCTTTCATAAATGTTCGTGATAGCCTCTGCGACGATTTGAGGTGGATCGCTTTGCTATTGTCCGTACCACCTCGTTCCTAAGGTCAGCCTTTGCCTTGTGCGTTCGAGCTCCTGTAGCGCAACAGGAGGAGCATTCCCTATATTCACTTGTAATTGCGGCTATTATCGCTTAAGCCAACCAGTACTCAAACTAAGCACTTGATACTTCTACAATTCGCAGAATAACGGAATAACATTATACTCATTGCCCAAGCGACTACGACATTGGAAACAAAATAACTTGAGAGTCGCTCTGGATAGCGTCAATACACGAAACGGCTCCATGAAACAAGTAACATGCTTAAAAAGTTGATGCTACCTCAACCAAGAGCAAACGACGGCTATGGTTCAAGGACCTGTCAACAGCGTGAGGGCCTAATCTGCTCTTCCGCAAGGCTAACCTGCAGACCTGTCCCTCAGGGGTTTACCTACCTGCTCGTCCGTTTTTTTCTAATAATTTATTACTCACCAAGAATCATGTGTTGTTTACCTTCTATCAATGCCTCAATAGTGCATAGCCTGCAAAGCTGCCAGCAAATCGAAGGTTGATTTGCTTGTTTCCTAAGTTGCCTAGATGACGTCAATTGCAGCAGTACGTGTGACTGGCAAATTATATATATATATATATATACAAAAGGAACTAGACAGGCCATGAGAAGACTCAGCCAAAAAACGAACTAGAAAGTAGTCCCAGTGAAGAGTTCGCAGACAAAATAAAGAAGCCTTGCTTTGAAGCAATGGAAAACATTAAACGGGAAAAATATTGGGGTATCGTTTTGATTTGTACTCCTGCAGCTACTGAATTGAACGTATGTCTTTCTGCTGCTAAGGTTATTCAACGGGTGTAAGGGTATTAAGGATATCTTTTGAGTGAACGTTGAAGATAGTAAGATTTTTTTTATTGCCGTTTTGCTGCAATAAGCGGATACCTGTCAAACAAGTGCATTGTAACAACTGATACTAAGGCAAAGTTACGTAATACATAAACATATTGGACACTCATTACCTTTCTTATTTTTGTCGTTGTTGTTGTTGTCTGATTGTGAATCTTACAGTGGCGGTGGTGATTTCATTTTTCGTCTGCTGGACACCGTTCCACATCCAGCGAGTATGGGCGCAGTCGTTAGCAGGGTCAGCCCTCGACGACGAAGAATACGCCAATAAACAGGTAAGCTGATATCGAAGACCTCACTCCGACCTGTCAAAATTAGAGAGTCCAGCCGAGGCGGCAATTGTAACGTGCAAACTGCCATTCGACTCGGCCGTGAAGACAACTATGCCACCAGTGTGTTTACTGGTTGAATTTGTGAAAAAGTTCTCTACCTTAAGGTAGTGGTGCCTCCCTCAATGATTAACAGCTAAACGGGCCTAACTACTCAGGATTCAGGTTTACAGTTAGACAGAAACACCAAGGTTCTAGAATTACGTAGTAATGCGCACGTACAACAAAAATCAACGCAGTAATTAGCTCACAGGAAAGGAGGTTACATCTTCCTTGCTTATTATATATATATATATATATATATATATATTATCAGAGTCCTTATTACAGCGGCAGCCAAGCGGAAAGTGGCCGGGGTTAGCTGACTTTTTTAAGCTGGCGTAATGTGTCGCCAGCCTAATTGTGCAAAGGGCGTAGTTTAAAGCAACCCCTAACTAAAAACGAACTGCCCCGAGCAGTTCTAAACATCTGTATTTTGTGACTCGATCTTAATTTGTAAGGATATTCTCTGCTGTACGCATGCGAATGCACACGGCTAATTAACGCTGATATGGCGTTTTTTAAAACACCTGGAGCCAGCTTAACAATAATTCTGCACTTCTGATTCACGGCTTTTTTTCACAGACTTTCTTCTGTACACCGTCGTTAAGCAGTCATTCGAATAAAGAATTAAATAAGTTTGTAGAAGCATTATAAGAGAGTAATGCCAATTCTACCGCTTTTCTGAATCCAACGCTGCTTTTTCTATAAGTAAGCTTGCCCTTTTGCATATCTGTGCATGCAGCTTAATATGTAGCACGTTACTTAATATATAGTAAAAGTGGCACATGCGTTAAATTTATCCTTGTTTAGGTCGGTAGGGACAATATGTAATTGAATCCTGGTAGCCCCAGACTATGTTTTCGAAAGCACACTGTTGTTACTGTTATTTGTAGATGCCTTGCCGTGCCGCTGAAAGTATCTCTTAGATCGCGTCTACTGAAGTTCTTTCTTTCTCTTCAGATCTTCCTAAAGCGGTATTTTCATGTACCATCATTAGAAATGGATCGGCTTGCTCTCAAAATTTGTTACGTTGGCATGAGTCCGATGCAGCACGCTACTACACCAGTCAGTCTGCCGAGGGTAGTGTCGTCGATATACAAGTTTTTTTGCAAGCTTTACAACTGGGGAATTTGGCCTGATATACTTAGGCAATAAAACTATACAGTGTGGGACTCTAAGCGTTTCCTTGTTCAACCCTGATCTTGGAGTAGCCATGCGCCGTCGTGCCATAAGATAATATAGTGAAGGCTTTTCCGCGAAGAGTATTAAATGCATTATAGAGGCGCAATTTAACCTCCACGCATTGGAAAGGTATTGTATCTTTTGCCGTATCCATCACTGACACACACTAGTGTGACGTTATTGTGTCTATTATTGCTTCTCTGGTCAACGACAGGAATGTCTGCCCCGCCAGTCGCCGTAGAAGTACATGCTTGCCACGCCCCGTACGAAGCTAGTTTTCCTCTCGAGAGCGGTGACATTTAGTCGAAGTCGAAAGGAATGGATGAAGTATAGCAGTCTATCATTAATTGCATTCTCCATTAGCACTCCTAAACTGTTTCCTACACTCTTATTCCTATTGTGGGATCAGTCCAGCGTATATTTTAGATGACGTCAGCGCCCTACCTACGGGCCTGAAGGTAGCTAGGGCAAATGTTTTGATTGCATCCAATAGCAGAATAATTGACACAAGCAATTTTATACTAAGCCCCTGTATAGTTTTTATTCTCATTGCGAGTGTATTTAAGAAAATAGTTTTTACGCCAAAGCTCTTCCTCAGTATCAAGATCGAAAGAGTCTATTATGTCAAGAAGCATATGCGAAAGCACCACAGAGCGAGAGTCGCCCTCTGCCAATTTGTGCTCCGCGTGGCCCACGCACAAGTAGATGGTTAGTTAGAATCTAATTTGAGGTGTTCCTTTAACGCGAAGACGGAAGGCTAATACAAACAAAGGCAATAAGGAATTTCGCGGGGTGGGTCTTCAGAGAGCTGAGTAGCTTGTTGGCAACTGCGTTTTTCTCTAGCCACTCTGTTTTGTTGTCAGTCGGTGTAGGTTTGATGGACGGGGAAGGTGGCCTAATGCTGCCTTTTCACCTTTAGCCATAACGGGCATAAAAGTGGTACTCAGCTTTCGCATATGATTTACGTCCATCAAACTCTGTTGTTGGCGGAGAGCTTTTCTGGGTAACTGCGGGCAACCACTCGGCAGGTGTGGTAACGTGCAGTCGTGCGGATTTGATCTTCACCGTAGACTCGCCTGGACTGAATACCATGAATGGCTGGGTAGACACCTCTAAGATTAGTGCACATGGGTTTTCTCTTGACACTGCCGCATTTTATGACCCATGTTGCCCTATCATGGGGTCAACATATTTAATGGCGTAAACTTCTGGCACGATATACATTGTAACGGGGATACCAAAAAGCGCTTCCTTGTTGTAAATATTCCTGGTTCGGGGATGCCACTGGCATTAAGTCAAACTCAGCCTGGGTTAATTCACATCTTTAAGACGTTATTAGGTCATTTGCGATTTTGCGATTTGCGCTATCAGGACATTGTACTTTATGCCTTATTTAACAAGAAAATTATACTTTAATAATAGTTTTTTCAGTCCCAAAATAGTGTCATCGAGAGGAACGTCGCCTCATGTTTTGGCTGTGCAAAACTAAACTGCGAGCTTACCTTGCGCTGTAAGACGGGCACGCACACCAGGCATAATCTTTGCTAACCAAATTATTTTGTGATTACTATATTTTTGAAACTTTTAAAAGGTGACCGGATATATGAGGTGTTGATTCGCGCGTGTCAGTAGTTCTGTCTGTTCGCCCTCTTTGAGTGGGTTGAGCTGGCTTATCGACACGCTCGACAGAGATGGAACACTGGGGTGCCGTTGGCCTCTTTATTTCGACCGACTACTGTAAGTCAAGCAGTCGCGCTAGCCCACAAAAAAACGATTGATGCAAATGCGAAACTGTGATCCTACCACGTAAGTTTGTGGTATTCGAGTTCACACGTTTGTTAGTTTTATAACAAACAGTAACAATGACGCAAAGCCATATATCGATACGTGCGTCCACACATTTAAACACGTAGCGGACGAGTGTCATTGTTGTTGTGACCTGTCATCGCATCCCTGTTAGGGTATAAGCAGCAATGCGAACAATGCCACTCTTATTCTCGGTGATCTTTTTAAAAGACGCATTTGTTTTTTTAGCTACCATAGCTTCCTACAATGGCTCTGAGAGCTTTCAAGTGCAGGTTTTATTTAAACTTAAGTTTTAGTAGTAGTAGTAGTAGTGTCGAGCCCGGTGGTGTGGTGGATTAAGTCTCCGCCTCAAAACCGAAGGAGACACATAGGTGCGCGGGTTCGAGCCCCACCGATGCATATTTGTATTTATGGGGGTCCGTCTATGAAGCAATGTGAAAAACAGTTCCGTGGACGTTAAATCTTGGCTGAGGGTCAGCCCGAAAACTTTACTTTAGTAGTAGTAGTATTAGTTTTATTAACCAATGATTGGTTCACAATTTTACATCTAACTTAAGTTATATGAAACGTCTTTTGAGTTTACTAAGGTAAACCTTTCCTATACTTGTGATTGGATGGAGACAAATCATGTAATCAACAAACTAAAATGCTGTCATATTCGAAGCGTACTCTTGCAAAAATCGCGGCAGATCGGCTCATCTGGGCCGACTACGAGATAAGTTTGTCAAACATTAGCTTTGCCGTCCTTGCACACATGTGTGTATTGTAGATAACAGCTGACCATGTGTTCTTACCCGTTCTGAACGCAAACGCTTGCTGAATCTTTAGTTTACCCGGAAGCCGCGTAGAAGCGTTATTAGGCTAGCTGCACAGTTCGCGCGGTTAGCCGGGTTTGGAGAACACACTAGAATCTGGCATGAAGCAAAGGAAAATAAATATTTGACAGACGATATAGCGCAACTGTGGAGGCTCGGCGCGGGAGATAACCTTGCTGTAACCTGGCTAACGGCGCTACCCCCTACCATTATACAGTGGATAGAAAGTTGGCGTCTGTTTGGTATTGCCTGTTCTCTTTTGATCCTAAGACATCTCGGCGTACCGGATACAGGAGGGAGCGACTGTAAATTGGCTAGAGATACCCAAGAAGTAGATTGTCGTATATGCGTTTATGCTAAGGTCTATAATTGTCATGCTTGCTTTTGATTGTTCCTTTGTTTTCAGCTGTTGATGGTGTACGCGATCCTCCTTCACGTGTCAGGAATATCTTATTATCTCAGCGCCACAGCAAATCCTATTCTATACCAGGTATGCTTCAGATACATATATATATATATATATATATATATATATATGTATATTATATATATATATATATATATAGGTATGCAAGAAATTAGTGAAAAGTTTATTAACATTGTTATAATACGCGCGTTAATAATATTAAGCATTATTTTACGTGTATATTGGGAGTACAAACTCTCGCCTATACTTGGCCCTTAACAAAAACAAGATAGAAACGCAGAATAATATTATTATGGCTTGCTAACACCTTGGCTCGGTAGATTGCTTTTGCAGGATATGTGGTACGCTAAGGGCTTTCGTGCACAGTCTACGTAACTATTGCCTATATCATTTACCCGGTGTTGTCTAATTTATTTCGTTGTTCGCGGACTGCCTTTGCAACCAAAATACAATTAAAGCGATATATTAACTATCTTTTTACGCTTCCTCTAAATTAAATAGTATTAAACGAACGATTACGTTGGGCGCTTGGTCAGAACAAACGCCAGTCTGATGACAAAAGTAATTAATTTGTCGTTTACTCTATATTCGTGAAGTAGTGAAATGACTGGAAAATCGCCTGCGTGCGTTATTTAAACAAGGCCAAATTCCAGCGTGCTAATTAGCACAGATAAATTAAATGTGCACCCTGTTACTCTCCTATTTGTGTAGCTCCCAGTCTCTGTTTCAAGGCTTCGTTTTTTCGAAAGGCATTGCTTTCTCGTTAGCGGCATATGGATCTGACCAACTGGAAACGAATTCGCACCTTCACTCAGATCCGATCTAAACTAAGTGAAACGTTTGGCCAAACTATTTCTTCGAAAGAAAACGATCCACTGAATAGTTTCGACTGAAAATAATTCACTTTTCTTCACCTATGTAACGAGAAGCAGTCTTAAAGCATACACATATTGTTATATATATATATATATATAGATATAGATATATAGATATATAATATATAAGATATATATATAGAGATATATATAGATATATATATATATATATATAAATATATATATATATATATAATATATATATATATATATATATAAATATAAACATATATATATAATATATATATATATATAAATATAAACATATATATATATATAAATATAAACATATATATATATATTTATATGAGCATAGCGACTGATTCGTTGTGTCGGTACGCGGCGTGCCTTTGTGTGCTCGCGCACAGATTTCTGTCGTTGAAGTTTCGTCAGGCGATGCGGGACACGTTTGCCCGCTGCTGCTCACAGTGTTGCTGTGCTTCGTTGGCATGCCGAACGGACGAGCAAACGTTTACGACGAGCTTCTACAACACGCACCACTCACAGCAGCAGCAACAGCAGGGCTTCACGCGAAGCGCCTCGACGCGCGGCTCGAGCTCGTTGGGCCGGCGGAGCTATAGCACGACCAACTGTCGGAGTTATTCACCCACCAACAATCCGGGACTTCTTGGTGAGCAATCCAGCCTGTTAGGCCTGGCCAGGCAGGACTTAAAATTTCGGCCCTGGCTAGCCGCAGAGGGCCGGGATTTGGAGTTGAGCCTATTGGCCTGTCCTTGGCTTTTTTGGCCACTTTTTTCTCCCTCATTGCCCCCGCGGAGTCGCTGTCATTCTTCTTCTTTACTTCTTTCCTACTACTATTACTGCTCGTAGCGGCCACGGCTTTCGCGATTGGTGACTGGCTGCAGGACAAGTAACAGTGGTTCCCACAAGCCCTAGTGTTGATAGTTAATTACATCTCGCTGTAACACTTAAATGTCATTTTAATAAATTAGTAACAGTGGTATAGTGGTGGTGGTGGTGGTGATAAAAGAAGTCCTAACCTAGGTACCGCTAGCTCACTGTAGCGGTAGTGCTAATAATGAATAATATGAATATTATTATGCTTTATCGGCGCATTAGCTCAGTAAAACGCTCGTACCTTGTGAGCACACATCCCGGTGGAGTAGAGTGATGGCAGGCGGCTGTTACAAAATGCGACAAATGTGTTTATATACATATTACATAAAAATGTGTATACATATGTGTGTGAAACTTTTTTGCCTATTCCAGACCGAAGCGGTAGCACTCGCAGTGGCAAGTTTAGCAACCGGGGAAGCAATGTGACGATTGCAAACAGCGACCTCCTGCCCGAGAAAGAGGACAGTTTCGTGTGTAGGCCATTAACTGATGCCAATGGCCTACTGACGGTCGACTCCGCTCCCACAATCATTTCGGTGAGCAACGAGGCGGCCCGCGACAAGGAGACAGGTGGTGCAGGCAAGCCGCCGAGGGCCGCCACACACGGCAAGGAC
The DNA here is from genome assembly GCA_003439945.1 of Dermanyssus gallinae. Classification (NCBI taxonomy): domain Eukaryota; kingdom Metazoa; phylum Arthropoda; class Arachnida; order Mesostigmata; family Dermanyssidae; genus Dermanyssus; species Dermanyssus gallinae. The sequence continues at coordinate 26,925 of QVRM01001531.1, read as the reverse complement.
AAGGACTCGAACCGCGAGAGGCTCATAGTGCTCGCGAACAACAAGGCCAATTCCGGCAATCCGCAGGTCATCGTCACGGCAGAGATGTGAGCCAGCGATGAAGCCAGCACGCCGCGTGAACTTTGTGGCCTACAGCCTGGGTCCGGTCAAATTGGTCAAAACAGCTTATAGTGCGTTTAGCTATGACTGCGTGGATAAGAAGCGTGACGAGAAGCAACGACCACATCCTCACGGACCACCGCAGTAGCAGCAGCAGCAGTGCCAGCACCAGCCACTAAAACACCTAACAGTGGTTTTCCGCCGCCTGGATAGATCACCGACCTCATTTCAGGTGTACAGCGCATTATCGACCGGCATCGAGCGGCGGTGGCCCGGCGCCGACTTCTATAGAAATTGCACGACGCTTTCGTGCGTGTCCAGGGCGCGTCATAGACCACGGCCTGAAAAACGTCATGACCAATTCAGGTTCTCCAGGTCCACTTGGCGGTATGTCCTGAAATTTGCTGATGCTGATCACTTACCTGATAGTCTCCCAACAGTGGGTAATAGGCGGCCGCGTCGATCGGCGCAGTTCACGAATCTGCGCTGCGCGCGCTGTGAATCTCTTGCCTCGACCCTCGCCCTTAATTAAGGCTAAGTATAGTGATGAGGTCAATTTCTTTTTGCGGTCCTCTTTGATATAAACGTTCTCGATGACTGTCGATTCCGTAACAAGCTTTGTCATGTAACTAGGAGGCCAGTCGTTTCTTTATATATATATATATATATATATATATATATATATATAAAAGAATCAATGTCCGACTGACGGAGAAAGATGTTGAGAGGAAAGCGAGAGACAAAGCGAGACGAATGTCAACGAACCAACACAAAATAGCTATTGCCCGAGATCATGGCATTGTTTTTGGCGTGAAGTCATATACGCAATGGCACAGAGTGATTATTCTGCATGTTGCAATATCTTAAAAAGTAACCATTTATCTACGAAAAAACACACAGTGAGCACTAACATATGATCAAACGTGAACAACAGACCGCTAACGCGCAGCAGAACTGGCCCGTGGGTGTATGCAGATTTTGCTACTATAAAGTAACAGAGTAACGAAGAGTAAACATAGTTAGTTACTAATTGACTTTCCACTTTTCGACATCCCGTATATATATATATATATATATATATATGAGAGAGAGAAAGCGGTACTGTTAAGCTTTGGGCCTTTTGTATAATTGGATGCCCGCTATATTTCTATATGGCGTCGAGCGGCACAGCTCCTGTTCTGGACGGAATTGCTCGTCCCATTGATTACGATGCGATGTAGATTCACCGTAGAAAAAACCCTGCATATAACAGACACCAACAGTAGGCAATATGGAGAGATTGTTTAGGTCTCTCTCCAGGAGGTCTCAGAAAGGAGACTGCAAATGATTTGGCCTGACGAACGCGCGTTTCTTTCGCTGCGGTCGCCGTTAACTGATGTCGAAACCAAACAGAAAGCTAACGTATCCTCTTCTTAACGTTAGGCAACGCCGTGTCAGCAGACAACCTAACACCAGTCAGCCCCCTGTAAGTCACTGACCATAACGAATTGTTCTCGATACATACAACTACACAGACACATACACACATATATATATATATATATATATATATATATATATATATATTATTATATGCGCAGCAGTTCTTCTATGAGTTTGTTCGAACCAATTGGTATGCGGCTTGTTGCTGCTGTCGTCGTTGTTGTTGTTGTTGTTATTATTATTAATATTATTTGAAGACCGCATTCTGAGGAGGGTCTAAGGTGATAAACTCAGATCGCTGAATAAGGTGTGATCTTTTGAGCTTAAGTGCTGTTCGTATTTACTGTTGATAGCCGGAGTAGTTCATGATGATGGCCAGGAAGTTGGCATTAATAATAATAATAATAATAACAGCCGCATTAAGAATAGTAGCTGTAATCATTGTCGTAGTGGCCACCTCGTCCTTATGGCCGTATAATGGCCGTTGATTGGTGTCGTCAATAGTATCTTTTGCTTCCGTACCTCAGTACTGGAGAGGCGGCCTTTCGATTTGTATGGACATCACGTAGAGTTGTGGGTGTTAGACATACACGTAGAGTGACCGATGCCGATGCCCCGTACCTGGTTACTACCTGGCTGGCTAATAATCACGCGCACTGTTAACTTACCTCTCCCCCACTCAATCAACTCCTTCTCGAACTCTTTTCTTGGACCATCTGGTTCTCGTCGCGCATCTCAGATGATTCGCCGCGCACTTGGCTACAACAGACAGGGCAATTCGTCAACATTCGATTGATTTGTGCGTATCCATATTATATTTGTCCTGTGTCGTATATATGTATATATATATATATATACTTTACACGTATACCTAAATACAAATGTTACTTTTTTATATCAAGGTTGCTTAGACCGGCAGCATAAGCGAACATTTTGAGATATTTAGAATATCCCCAACAGTCCTAGAGGCAGCGTATGTATATATATATATATATATATATAATACACACAGACACATAATAGCCAGTGTTTGCGAGGGGGGCCGATTCTATCGGCTAGGTACGCACCACTCGTTGCCATTTGGGCTAGCGCGCATGATGCAGGGGCGTCAAATAGCCATAGCGACCACCCACCCATCGACCCTTCTTTTGCTAATTCGGTTAGGTCCGGTTGTCAGGAAGTCCGGTCGTGAGTCGACGACTGGCTGCAATTATTCTCAAGCATAGCTCTCCCATCAAGACACAACAACAACACAACAACAACAGCACAACAACAACAACACCAACCCCAACACCAACAACAACACAACAACAACAACGACCACAACAACAACACGAGAAAAGAACAGGACACGCGTAACCGTACGAGACGATTTGGCGCCCAGAAGGATAGACACGGACAGAAATACGGCATAACGTCTAGTCGTTATTTTAAGGCTTCACTATGAGGCTACGAGAGGTATGGTCGCGTTAACCTACTGAAATTCGCTGTCGTGCGACGGCTGTGTGCTCGTTTTCAAGCGTAGTTTTATTGCTAGTTGAAGCGCTGGAAAAAAAGCGCTGTTGATTGCCCAGCAACCACAACGACGACGTGTCCAGTAAAACTGTAACTGTATATGTAAATAGAGCACCTTAAACTGTACAAGATACACCGATCACATAATGGCACCGGAACCTATATATATATATATATATATATATATATATTTATCAATGTAGATATACCCTCAAACACACACATACACTCGCGTGCGTCTGTATACATCAAAATTAGCAGGAATTAGAATTGTCTCACAATAGGAGAAGCCCTGATAGGTAGCACTCTGTGTACTCTTAGTTCTAAGGTTCGGCCAGCAGATAGTTCGCACGTTTTGTTGTGTTCTCGTCACTGATCAGTACCGGCATTGTTCCAGTGAGACCCCTATAGCCCGTCGAAGGAACCAGCAGGAATCCGGCTCAACTCCCAATCTAACAAATGTCGTTGACTTACCAACAGGCTAGCGGTTAAGACCGCGAGCCCTGGAGAGTATGATTTGCTAAGACCTTACGAGACTTGATTCGGATAACTGCATGTATGTTTTCCACTCATTTATCTGACGATCTATTGTAAGCATATATATATATATATATATATATATATATATATATAAATATATATATACACGGTCATAGTGACCTTTTTCTTTGAGGAAGATGGGTGCACCAATCGTATGCTGTAATATATTTGCTTATAAATATTCTGACGAAACACGATAGAAGGTAAGTGTCACGGAGCACGCACAAACAAGAACAGCGTTAAAATCACGTCGAAAATTGAGCTAAAGTGGACTACTGAGATTTTCAAGCTGCTGCTAAGCTCGGTAGCGTGCCATTTGCGGATTGGTGAGGCTGTATGCACGTGTTACTTTAAATAATTTATGCTGCTAATGCCCAATGTGTTCTCCTATTGCTCCTAACGCAGTTACAACGACGACTACTGTTGCTACTATTGGCACAATCGTAGACTATGTGTAATACGCAGATGCTATCGTAACGAGAAAAAGCCACAGCCATGTATTTATTTGTCTTCTAGTACCGCTGTAGGACCGCAGCCGTTATTTGACATAACCGCGGGCGGGCAGACAGCGTGCTAAAGAAACAGCATTCATTACGTTCATTATTACTACTATTACTATTATTGTTATTGAGTGACACTGATGATCGAAAGCGGCAATGCGCTCTAACTGTTCGCGCAGCAAATGAACAATGCTTAATTAGGCCAGGCAGGTTCGAGGCGGCTGCGTGTGAACCGCATGGTGGTAACGTCGAGGCTGGCGAATGCTACCAGATCGACTGCTGAAAACGATACCCACCTGCAGCTTGTGCCCCATGCAATGATTGTGCTCTGTCGGCTCCGCCAACGCTCATCGCTACCAAAATAGCTGCTGAACTCTACCGGCCACCTCTAAAACATCGACTAGAGATTTCTTGGATAGACGAGGGTGTATGCCCGCTTTTGCATAGGTATACAAGTGTGCACATGGTACGTTCATAAATACATATGTGCCTATTGGACGTATATATATATATATATATATATATATATATATATATATATATATATATATATAATTGTTTTCTTACTATTGTGCGGCCTTCTTTTTTTGGCGCTTTCGACATTTGTGAAACGTTGTTAAACACTAAATTACCTTATCGCGTCGTTACAGTAGTTGAACCGGCTTCGATATCGATAAAACACATGATTTCGCTATGATGACTGTAGAATAACGACGCTGGTTTTGTGTCGCCGAAAACACATTAAAACTGTATGAATTGACTAAAAGGCATTATTTCAAATTACTCTAAAAACTGCTCATCCTAACATGAGCAGTAAAACGCCATTGAACGTGTTGCCAACAACATGCAGTAGAAGTGCTACAGAAACAACGACGAAAACATATAAGGAATTCGATTGTGCCATTTTTTGTGTCGGTTTGTTGTCGAACACTTAATATGGGCATCATTTTAATGTCAGCGCGAACAGTTGCATCTAAATTGTGAGAGTGCTTTAATTACAACATGTCAAGACGTTTCTAGGTGCATTGCTTTGCCAGTGGAATCGTCTACACAAGAAATCTCTAGGCGAGTTCACTTTTTCACAACGTGCATACATTACGAGCCCCAGGGAGCCGCAGGTAAAATGGTAGCTTTAAATCAGTGTTTACTATGAATTATGCTTCGCTTATTAGAACATATGTTAGTTAATTTGTTTTTTAAAGAATGAACAAAATAAGATTCTGTTATGTAGCTTTTATGTCATAGTATCGATCAATAACGTTCAACTATTGTGAAGAGCGCCACAAGCCAAATGTTTGTTGTCTATTTCGAAAGCAAATGCCGAAAGCTCTGGCCTAATCTAGCCATTATTGTTGTTTAGATTACGAGATTAGGACGAAGTTTCTCGATTATGACAAACGCGTCTCGTTGAGAAAAGGACATCGTCTTTATCGAAGGGTAGGAATATAGAAACGTTGGGGTTTGCACGTACCAGCATTATATATATATATATATATATACACACAGACAAGCGTCCCATGAAAGTGAATGTAAATATTGTGTTTCCTAGTAGTAACCGAAATGTATATATTGCTAGACAAAACCAATCCAGGGAGAGCTATGTGTCCCGGTGTCTCGCAGTACTCTCGATCTAAGAGCCCTGTATAAGCTATTTGACGCATGGATCATATTTGGAAAGTCACACCTACATTACTAAGACAACTGAGCACAATAACAAAACAGACACGTTACAATTAGCACAATAATAGTTATACGCGCTGAGCGAGTTTGGGGATGTGTACGAGTTGTACCAATCGTGATATAGTGATATGTAAACTATAACTAAAAATAACGATGTAAATGAATCTGTATATAAAATTGTCAGACAAAAATAAATGAGATATTCATTCACTTCTTAGTGAACATTAATTGTTGAGTATTTTATTATGGCAGGTCTGTTTAAACGTGAAAATTATTTGCATGGTATTTTATTTCAGAGAACTTTTAGGCCTATACATAAGCGACAATCACATGGCAACGTGTGATTACCATAATCCCTCAACATATGTTTTTATACATAAAGGCAACGCATTGCCGGTCTTCATCTTTTTTATGCTTGTAGGGCGTGGTAAATAAGACCACTGTGATAAGTGTGACTTACCTTAGAAGTAGTTAAGAACTCTATTATTAAGTTCGCATTTACCGAAACCAGACAGTCGCCCCCAGTTCGTCTCGAGATAAGAAGTCAAGTAAATAAATAGGTTAAAAATATTCAAGCACCTGTTAAGCATAAAAAGCGATATATATATATATATATATATATATATATATATTTGTATTTCTAAGGTCCGTTTATAAATGCATATAGTAAGGTAGCGTAAACTTGCGTTGTCTATAAGGTCATGCCACGAAAATAGGGTGAAATCTTCGTTTTAAATTGTGCAATTTATATATTATCAAGTCAAGTCAAGAGCACCTTTATTCAAGGGCCATATATACATGAAATGCACTGAATTTCATGAAAAAAAAAGTTTAAAACATAGTATTTAATATTTGAATATAATTGTAACACACATCAGGTCTGTTGATTTCGCGGACTTGGTGACACTCTTCACGTGAATGTGCTATTTACCTTCGCTGAGCGCGCAACCTCCAGTAATATAACGTTCACTTCATTTTGTAGCCCATTGTTAACATTTATTAACATCTAAACATAGATATACAGCTTGTTTTGCGTGTTATACCATAAATAGCGACGCGTTTACATTGATATCTACATTTAATCGTTTGAGGCCCAGATGCTGGGCCTAATTAAAATGTTTGTTTTTTGAGGGCGTTTAGACTCACGCCGAATAAAAGCGGAAGGTAAAATAGCAATAAAGCACCGCTAAGCATGTTGACAATTATTTCGTGTAGCCAGCGTTCTAAAGATGATATCGTTTGGTCGAGAATCTTTCATAGGTATTGCGGCCCCAAACTATCTAAACTGGTCCCGCTTATGAACGGAAAAACAACAATCTCAAGAATTTGGTAGATTTCAAATATAGCAATGTTCAGAGCTATCGACTACAGGGGCCCTAGGCGATTCTGGCTAGGAGCCTATAGGTAGTGTATTTTGCTTCGCAATTCGAGTTTTGTATCGGATTGTGTGGGATTCATATGTCTAAAGATAGCAATGCTTGTGAGACCTTCCGCCCGTTTTCTTTTCGCCTGACGCACACGTTTCTCGTTAGCACTAAACGCATTCTTTTGATTAGGAGAAGCACTATTGTTGTATCTAAAAATACTGAATATTTGTCGTTGACTACCGTAGCCAGCGTCGCTTCCGGTATTTTTTGAGAGTAGCCAGAGTAAATCAGAATGCATGAAAGGTTGTAACATCATACGACGGTTCTAACTTTTCTTATACAATTTTAGTTGAGTTCGCGCAGTGCCGTGGTGTATGCTGCCGACAGATTTGCCTTGCTACACGGGGTATGGCTCTAGCAATTTTCACATATTTTAGTCATTTTTATCATTGTATTATTTTATGTTGGGTTCTTGGGCCGTAGGCATCAGTAGACGTAGATACGTTTGAAATCGATTTACGTGCGTTTCTCGTTACGCTAATCTTCTCTATCATAAAAAAAACTGATAATTTAATTTTTTTAAATATTACTAATACATACACAGACAAAAATGTCTGAAAAAAAATATACGCGGCATATCAAAGCCTCACTGCAATTATCGGTAACGCGATCGCGAGCTCATTTGTTTGTCCAGTATCCTTTGCAGGCGCCAATAGGCTCTCAGCTTCTTGTATTTCTCGCCTACTAGATTCTACTTTGCCATCAACATGTATAAGTTGCTGAGGGCCTCCTTGGAGGATTGCGCTATATTGATGGGTTTATTGTCTGCAGAGGCGGTTGGTAAACACCAGCTATTATGGTGGATGGCCTATGAAGTGCTGCTGATGTTTAGCGAGCAACTTCGACCACTAGTTATTGGTCCACTACTTATAGTTGGCCTCCAGCATTTCCTATTGCGTACATTCTTTTCTACTAGTTATGGCTAAGAGCCTTTAGCGACGACCACGAGCGTCCAGTACCACGTACATCATTGGTTCCGTTTAGGTTGGCAGTGTTGATGTTGTTCTAACCTTTTATGAAGTGATTTTGTTTGAGGTGTGGGTTCTTAGTTGTTTAATATACGACATTCTAGTCGTCTATTAAACAACTAAGAACCCACACCTCCGTCAGGGCTTTACGGGCCCGTTTAATGTAACATTTTACATTAGTTAATTCATTAATTAGAAGCTCTGTCATGTCCACCACGTATCACGCTGACCGTTCGTCACGACGATCTAGATCTATTGAAACAATCGTGGCCACCCTCTGATATTACGAGTCGAATATGCAACTGGCTCATTTGCTAGGATGCGGCAGCAAACTTCATCGACGATATCTGTGGGATCTCTTGCAGGACATTGCAGGAAACGTAACGACATGTAGGTAACATTTGTTGAGATTTTTTCTATTTGCATACATTTCGTGCTCTAACTGAATCTACATTAGACAACAAACATCTGATTAGTCGTTTTTCTCGCTCATACTCTCATTTACAGAACAATTATTTAGTTAGGTTTTTGCCCGCGCTTATTTGTATGATCAAGTAAGGATAGGTGATCGCAGTATTTTCACATCGTGGACATCAGGCCCGATAGCCTCTGCACCACCAATTTGTCGACTGGTTCCCTATTTTTTCTGTAAAGTATAGCTTGAAACGCATCGCTTTGCATTATTATTTCTCTGCAGAGTATACCGGCATACGTCCCGCGCAAAAGCACAGATAAGAATAAAGCGAGTAAATAAAAACCAAGCTCTCTATGGGAACTTTGATCGTCCTTATTCGTCTAGACCCCTATTTCATGTTTTCATGCTTGGTTTTTTTAGGCATTTAACTACGCCAAACGTGTTAAGAATGTTGATGTCCCTCTCCACTTTCGGAGGCTGAGTTAGTAACAATGCTCTAATAATCCATGCTAAAAATCATCGTAGTGTCATCGCCAATGGCGTTGCCGAAGATTTCTTCATGCATTTTTTTTCTTCGGCCTAAAAGATCGAAACCAACCGACTGTACCTGTTCAGCAGCCCAGACAATCATTTCTGAAGAAAAATAGTAATTATGATAGCTAAAAGCAGCGGCTATGTCAAAAGAAGACGTCTACCACGTACTTTACGACTCTCAAATGATTTGTCTACATGCTGCTACAAATGGGCGAGCTGTTAATCTTTTTTTAATTGGCAATATAAATCCTATCGAATTAATTTTCAGATCTAGTAGAACTAATACCAGTATATCTTCGACTTTAGATATTTAGTCAACAATTGATCTAGGTCCATCGTTGGACTGCCGGTTATATCACCTTTATTTTGATACAATGGGGGATTATCACCAAATACTCGAATTGTGCAGGGAGGACACCTGTCGAGAACAGGTAGGTCTGCAATCAATGAAGCGGCCACCTTTATCAAATTTAATAGTACTCTCCCCCTCATCACTTTCTTACTCCAACTGCCCAAAGTTTGAGCAGGCTTGCCAAGACTTCTGAAGCAAGTACGCGGGTAAGTGAAAACGCTTTATCGCTATTCGTCCATACTTCATCGTGTAGTAAACTAATATCACTATTTAGTTAGAGTGACACCACCGTGTTTTCTACTGTTGCTAAATGCCAATTTAGATCATCGGCAATCTCGCCGCAGCCATTTAGCGTGCGATCCGAACCCACTGTGAGTTGAGGTGACAATGTCGTTTCCTTTGTCACAGGTTCTACTAATAAGCTTTCAGAGCTGCGTAGTATCGCCGCCGAGTTGCCCAAAGCGACCCCTCATAAAATGGAGTTATAGCCGCGCGGCATTAATACAAGTAACGGTAGAAACTGCGAAGATAGGCAACTTTATGTGGCGGCGTGGTCTAGTGGGCTAGTGCGCTAGTCATGGTTGTCATCTACTAAGGTGTCATCTACCGGTTCGATCTCTGTTGTTGATTGTATTTTGCTCAGTGATGCTCATTAGGAGTACATATTAAAGCCATACCGCTAAACATCGGCGGCCACATTACAATAAGGACTGTTAGGGAAACCCTAGATATCTCAACATGTACAGTCCTCGGTGCATTGAAGATATGGCTCACGACGGGTAGGTGTGGCATTGTCCAGAAAAATAAACCATCATAGCGTAGTATAGGGAAAAACAATAGTTTCAAGAATTTCCGAATTAATAGAGGCGAACGTAAAGTAGTTAGATACTGCTAGGTGATTAATACACTCACTTCTGGTCTTGTCGCACTATCAAGCACGCGGCAGGGCTCCCTTCCAGTTAGGATCGAAGCGTAACCGAGGGGTGTAGACATTGATATAGATAAACATTTACATCGCCTAATTAAAGGAAGGAGACTTATACCCTTATGAGTTACATGGCTATAATAAACATAATAATATAGCCTCTAAAACCATTACCAATGGTTTTAACTTGCAAGTGCTATCTGGACATCGTCATCAAAACGGCTAAGAGTGCATGATGAAAGATTCGTCAAGTAAAGCGCAAGTAGGTGCTGGGAGACGGGTCCAGCTGCTGCGAGAGGCCCGAAAGGAAATAGCCAGGCATAGCGATAGATGCAAACACACCTCAAACGAAGCAGGAAACGGGGAGCGTGGTCAAGGGGACTAGTGCGCTAGTCATGGTTGTCATCTACCGGGATTTCGCCGGTGTGATCCCTGTTGTTGATCGAATTTTCTTTGAGCGATGCTCATTGAGAATAGATGATAAACCATACCGCTAAGAGTCAGCGGCTATGCTGCCACAAGGACTGTTGAGGAAACCCTAGATATCTTAACATGTCTGGCCCTCGGTGCATTGAAGATATACCTCAGGTTAAGTGTCCGTCCCCTACGGGCTTGGTTAAGTTCCAAGCCCATAGGGGACGGAGGATAGTCTTGAATTAAAAACAACCTTCTTCAAAATGTTTTTAATTCTAGGAAACGGGGAGGAACCAAAATAAAAGAGGACCGCCAAACCAGTAGGACACAAGACACAAAAGAAAGGAAATGGAACAAAAAAACAGAAGACAAGGTACTTGTACCATCTGGACGTTTGCCGTTCCTCCGCGCAGAGGCCTGGGGGTTCAAGAATGCATGGACGACCGCACGACCTAAGGGCTCAGCTAAAGGTCTTATTAATAGCGGCATGTCTCGAGCGTCGTCCTGCACAAATAATGCACGATAGTCCGTGATGTCCTAATTTATCGACGGGGTGACCACATTGGCACTGATGAGGGCTAACTATGTCTGCCCCTAGTCGTAAGCCTACTGCTATGCGAATCGACTCGTCATCAAGAAGGGTACCTATGGGGGCACTGGAGAGCGCGTGTAACCAGGCCCCTGAATCCTTGGCGGATACGGCGTTTAAGCAAGCTCTGGCTGTGTCGTCGGCAGCTTCGTTAAAAAGACGTCGTTGTACCTCGTCGTGCAGAGGGGAACTCCAGTCACGCTGGGACAGTACGTTTTCAGGCCTACCCCCACAGCGCGCCTCAAGGTTTTCTTGAAGATGGGCTAAGCGGTTTCTAAACTGGTCGACCCCCGCTGAATCTAAAAGAGGGGTTGCCCCGTTTTCCGCGCTTAGCATCGACGAGACTATAGCAGGCCCGGCCAGGGTCAGTAAATTTGGTACCCCGAGCCTCCCTTTTGAAACGGGTAGCAATGCCTGTTCTCGCGCGCTAGGCGCGTAATAATATACATAATAGAGATGTATTCAGCAAGGACTCGAGGGTAGACAGTGTCAAGTCGTTGAGCCTTTGCAACTCGTCGGTTCGATTAGATAAATCGGCCCCTTGAAGGAGGTGGATTAGTCTTGGAGACGAAAAGGAGGACCTGAGTAAGAAAAGTCCCGGATGAGCTCCCAGAAGAAGAAGACGAGCGGCGGCGTTTTCTAGTTTCAATCTCTAACGCTCGATTGCTGCTGGGAGCCCCTCGGGGCAAATTGGCACACCCAGTAGCTCCAGATCGTTCTTGACGGTTAGCTTGCAGCCAGGCAGGAGGTTTCAGAGTGACTGTATTAAGGGGGCCTCAAGGGTAGGGCCAAAGAGGCATATCTCACATTTGGCCGGATTTAACTCCAGCCCGGATGTAACACTGAAATCATGGACCCGTTGAATATCTTCGGCTACTGTACAAACGTTTCCTCCTAATAAACCATCGTCAAGGTACTAGAGGTTCAGCGGGCTCCTGAAGGAATCCACCAGGTCCTTGATACCCAGACAAAACAGGGGTGGTGCTAAGGGGTCCCCCGGCTGCAGTCCAGTAGCGAACGAAATTGCATGCTCAGGCAGGACAAGATGGGAAAGGTGCCGATATGCCAGTTCGACGTAGTTTAATAGATGAGGGGCGTGGGATGCGACGGCCTTCATCAAGTGATCGCGTCGTATACAGTTAAAAGCGTTTTTTAAAATCGAGCTTTACAAAGACCCCTGGAGGTTCGCGTGAGTCGAGAAAGGCACGGGCTGCGTGAATGGCTACTTTGGTTCCGGCCAGCGTCGCGAATCCCCATTGGTGTGCACCGGTTGCGTGAGAAATGGCGTCTTTGTTGTGGTTGCATCCGATCTTCGCAGCGAGCCTGCGTAGCGCAGACGAACACGCAATAGGACGGACCGAACCGTCATTTTTCTGAAGGGCAACATAAACAGTCTTGCGTTAAATATCAAGGGCCGGAGGCAAGGAGGAGGGGTGCCCCAAAAAAGGATGTCTACAACCTTTGCCAACGCGGAGAGTAGGCTGGCGGCGACGCCTTCAAAGGACGGGGAAAGAAGGTCCATTAACAACCGGGGTCTCATAAAGTCTTACCCTGCGGCAGAGCTCTTGGAGAAGCTCTTAATCGGTTAATGATGTGCGTAAGGTAATAAAGATATTCGTCAGAAAGTGGCCGAGGGACTTTAAGGCGTTTATGACTTTTGAGGGAAGGGATTCCTTGCGAATCTGGAAACGGGCTAGCATTGTTCTGGTTCCGAAGCCACAGAAAAGCTTTGAAGAGGGGAGGGGGCGTCGGCGTCTCGGCCTATCAGCCTACTGGGCGCTCTGGGTAAGATAACAGGGAACGGCTGTGTCTACCGCCTAGAGGAGGAGATTGAACCTAACTATATCGCTATCGAAGGCTAAGCCCGGGATCCGCCTCTCCAAGCCCTGACAAGGATACTGCCACGGGCAGCAAGAAAGACTTTCACAAGGGGAGGATTCGTGCACCTCATCCCTGGAGTCTGGTTTGTGACGAGACCTTCGAGACTAATAATCTTCTGCATGAGGTTAAGACTCTGGCGTACGCCGACGACGCCGCACTTACGGAAAACGCTATGACAGAGACAGTCCTTGATTGTGCCGCCTATAGAGCCTTGAACCGGGCGATCGAGTGGATGAAAGACACTATCATACGCTCGCGTCCGACAAGACAGAAGCGTGGGATCTAATAAGCCGGAAGAGAACGCGATAGAAATCAGAATGGACGCAAAGTGCACCGGGGTCATTCCTTACACGAGATTTACAGGATTGGCGCATGTGAAGTATTTGACTGAGAAAGTGAAAAAGGTCTTGAAACTAATGCATATCTTGCCGGCGCTGTACGCGGCTCCTGTCTGGACAGACATGACACTGCGAACGACAAAGAATAGGAGGGCACTAAGGTTAGCCCAACCGTCGCTGGTGGTCAGGGTAAGTTGCGCATACCGGACGGTTTTGACAAAAGCTTTTTTTGTCCTAAGGTTCTAGCCAATGCTGCCATGGGACCTGCTCACGGAAGAAAGAAGCAAATGCTTCCTAAACTGAGATTTAGACCTAGCCATAATTGGAAGTGCCACCACCGCAGCCTGAGAGGAGACAAGGCGAAGAAGGGGAGGCCCGTGTGTGTATATGATCAAGTGACCAACGTAGGCTGAACCAGGAACCTGTTACCGGATCTAGGGGTGTGATATGGCTTCCCAAGCGGCAAGCTGTCCTCCTTTACGACGTAGGTGTCGACCGGCTAATAAGGACATCTGTGTGACGTACGGCTCTGGCGAGCCATATGACGTAGACCACACCGTTCTGTGCTACGGGGCTCTCTGGGTTGCAAGGGGTGTGGGTCTCTCTACTCTCTCTCTATAAATGCGGGCGTAAATTACATTATGACTTCGCCGAAGGCGTGCAAGGAGGTGACAAAGTGGCTCGGCGCTCCTTTGACGAACAAGAGGACTCTGGAAAAGTCAGAAGGGAGAAATTCGAGTAGTACGACGGTCGAGACGAGGTGCCCAGAAGGAGAAGGAACACAAATTGGTGAGCAGCTGGGCCATAGGGATCTAGGCGCACCTATTCAGGCTATTCAAATTAAACTTAGCATTTCTTTCGCCCGTCTGAACGACCCACACGGTGGTGCGTGAATATGGAGAAAGCAAAGGAATTGATGACGGCGACTGCGCGTGGCTTCGAAGTGATGCCAACATAATACCGAGTCAAAATAATACGGGTTTAGTGAGCTCAGGGTTACGTTACCTGCTTGTGACGTATGTGCTTCATACGTTCCCAAAGCCAAAAAAGATACTGACTTCATTAACGAATCTCGCCCAGTTACGACATGCTATAAAGAGTCCAGAACACATCTAGGGACTGTATGAAGCTCTCCCGAATGAATCCAGATATGCTTTGCTGACTACGGCTGCGTTACGGCCAGCGCCCTCCTAGGTTTGATACAAAATTTTTATTTGTCTCTAGTAGCCTGGCTTGTTAAAAAATGGAGAGGGTTTATATAATTGAGATTATGCATTGGTAGCGACCATTGAGATGGACTAAGGCGGGTCTAGGAGAACGTAGAAAGATTCGTAAAATAAGCAGTGTCTTTTCATCCGATGGCTCCAATCGGCAACCTTTTTACCAATAACGCCGAACAGTTCATTTTGCTGATCTGCTGTAGCATTCGGCATTCCATTATGGCCCTGCGTTTTTTTATTTCGCATACTAGGCAATATAGAGTTCTATGAGTGTAGGTTCCTGCAGTTGACACAGTTTACTTGGTTACCCACATACTGCAGCTATGCACAGGCTGACAGCGCTTGCAAGCTTGATCGTTTTACCAATTTGCAGCGATATGACCTAACGTTAGGCGCCCTTAGCATGCTAAAGAAGCTCATTGTCGGAAAGCCTCCGTAGACGATAGTACCACGACATGGCATTTTGTGATTACCGGATATCAAGAAGCGGCGACAGCTGCTTTAAGCCCTCAGTTGCATCGTCAACATTACTGAACCAGACATGAATGAGCCCGTTTCTGGTCTTCTTCCTTCTTTATTTCGTGGCATTATTCGCGTTTTGATTACGGGCCAAAATGCTCCTCGATTCAATGAGAGCTCTCCTGTTTCCCTTCTAACTCAGACGAGGGGCAACGATATTACGCAAGGTGATGACATATCCATGCATGCCACGAAAAGGGAAATTACTGATAGATGTGCACGATTGTTTTGTTGACGACTAACGAACAGACGACGGCTAGCAGTGATGCCTGATGGTTATTTTTGAAGGGCCATCAAACAATCCAGAACCACGCACGCCGGCGCATGAATATGACTAGTTTCACATTTAAACGGTAGTAGCACCAGCACTTCACCCAGAAAGTGCGAAAGCTGGAAACAACCTACACAGGCACCAATAGGCGATCAACTGCTGTCTTTCGAAACCTTAACACAAGAAGACCACCTCTGCACGACACGCGACTCTGCTCATAGATGCTCGCCTCGAACGCAACCCACAGTGCACGATGAGAACAGACGACAAGCTGTGTCTTGAAAAGAAGTCTTGAATTGGCTGGCAGTATTGGGCACATGATATTTGTCTAGAATAGAGATAAGAAAAAACATTAAACAAATAACGTAGAATCAGTGGCATTTATGTTACAATAGTAAATGGAAAAAGAGAGAGAGATGGCGGAATGAAAGAGTTCTGGCAAGTCTTGTGTGTAAGATGACAGTCCTCACTATCGACAGTCTTGTCTAGACAGCTATTGTGAAATCCAGTCGCCATAGCCAAGCTAAGCAAAATGTATGGTAAGAGAAAAGGATATGAGAAGAAGACAGAACTTTAGAAATTGAAGGCTCTAGTAGAAGCCGAGAGCGGAGAAGGAGACCGATTGCCATAACGCCTGCGGCAGATGCAGGCATCGATCCGAGCATGACGCCGGGCTGGGCCGTGCAGCTTAACCTTAACAGAAATCCTAACCTGGGTCTGCGTTGGTGTTATTCTTGCTGTCGTTGTTTGTCAGCTTCAAACTATTGGGTCGCCGAGCAGGCATCTACAAATCGAATTAGTATTGCACATTGCAGAAGCCAGATACGCCAGAAAACACAATACCCAATTCCCTAACGACTTCTCACCGCCATACCGAATCGGGAGGTTTTTGCGGAAGAAAATATCCCAGTATATATGTGCGCATGCACGGATATGTATAGACTATACTATACCTCGACTCTGCTCCCACGACTCTCAAAAGGGGAACATTTTTACTCGTCACACACAATACGCTGTGATGGATGTCCTTAGAGGCCGTTAAATAGTCAAACAGTCATAAGTATGCTAGTTTGTATGCATATGTGTGGCTATGTAATATACATGTGTACTTACGTGCATAAATACAAAGGTGCGTTAGGCCACTGCAATAGTGGCCGGCGGAGCTGTCATTTTCGGAGTGGCTAAAAGAAGAAACTCGAACCACAGTCAGCATTTATCGACCCGATGGTGAACGGTGGCGCTAAAAGCGCCAGAAGTAGAAGCATCGACGCATTTGCTGCTTCGTCATGGTTTGCCGCCATACTATAAAAGTATCGTACATTGTTCAGAGCAAAACGCTGCCAATGAGTGTTTTCGACCTCGTCGAACGGTAAAGCCACACCAATCGGTTGGCTGGTCACACCCTCTGGTAATAATACAAATGGTAGTTGCTACTCTAATTCTACCCACTAGCTTACCGAAGCGGCTTACTTATAAATATATATATATATATATATATATATATATATATATATATATATATAGGCAAGATGAGAAAGTATCAAGAATATACTGCGACTACTAGTAAATTTATATTTAAAAAAATACGCATATGTATACATGTATGTACATCATTTGCTTAGAGCTGAAATAAGCACATGGTTTGTAACAGTGCCTTAAGTCGTGAGTTTATCGGTTTTAAACGCTCTGGTTATTTCAGCGTTAAGCAAAAACTCTCTTTCATTATATACATATATGATACGCATACATCGATGTCGATATATATATAAAGTGTGTTGCAAAAAATTAGCAACTCATGTTTTTTTTGCGATAATTTCGGCTTGGTTTATTTGAATGGCTTGAAATTTTAAGCGCATGATGTACATGACGAAACATGAGTATAGTGTTGATTTCATTGCAATCTCAAAATCGGTTCATACAAAAAATAAAAAAGTGTGAAAAAACAGTGTTGCAAAATATTAGCAACAAAAACATGCTAACAACACAGCTCTTGTTTGTGAAGGATAGTCGATACTACAGCTGATATTCGATCCCAGGGATCAAATGTCAGGAATATTGTCTAGCTAAATCAATCGTTATATAGCTACAAAATATTCTACAGCTTAGTCGTTGTTCCGAACTAACGACGAATCTTATGTTTAAACCATGGGTCGTACAAAGGATCTTTCGGATAACGAAAAGACAAGAATTGAGGCATATGCTGAGCTCGGTCATACAGTAACTGCTATAGCAACCAGATTAGGACGGCATAAGAGCACCATCAGCAGGTTCTTACACCCTGGAGTGAACCAAAGGTGCAGATCTAACAGTGGGCGTAAGCCAGTTTTGACTATTCGAGATCGGCGAAGGATTATACAGTTGGCTACTCATGACCAAATGTCTTCTTCCAGGATCAGGACTACTTTGGGAGTGCCAGTGCACCGATCCACAGTGTACCGAGTGTTAAGTTCTGACAAAAACGTGCGATACGCGAAAAGGAAGCTTATGCCGCGACTGCAACCGAAGCACATTGTCGCACGGCGTGAATTTTCGCATACATACCAAACTTGGGATAACGAGTGGAAAAACATCGTCTTCTCGGATGAAAAGAAATTTAATCTCGATGGCCCTGACGGCTGTCAGTACTATTGGCACGACTTACGGAAGGAACCTAAATGGTTCTCGAAACGTGTGGCCGGTGGTGGCTCTGTGAAATATTGGGGCGCGTTTGGATATAATGGGAAGTCTGATCTAGTCGAGATTGTGGGCCAAAACAATTCTGACATGTACCAGCGCATTGTCGGTTCCCAGTTAGAAGCCCACTTCAGAAGAATTGGGGGACCTGACGCAGTTTTTCAACAAGACAACGCCACGTTTCATACCTCGGCTAGCACTATAGCCTTTTTTCAAGAACAAGGAGTGCCACTTTTTGACTGGCCGGCATTAAGTCCAGACCTGAATCCTATTGAAAATCTTTGGGGACATTTGGTAAAGCAGATTTACGCAAATGGTCGACAATATAATCATTTGTCGGACCTCAAAGAAGCTGTCCAGCAAGCATGGACTAATATTCCACTTTCGTACTTACAACAGCTCATTAACTCCATGAAAGACCGAGTTTACGATTTGATTCAGAAGAAGGGACGAAAAACCCGTTTCTAGAATAAAATATGTAGTTTCAAATGAGTCATACAGCCCTGCTAAAAATCGAATACGCTGTAAGGCGCTATTGTTGCTAATATTTTGCAACACTGTTTTTTCACACTTTTTTATTTTTTGTACGAACCGATGTTGAGATTCCAATGAAATCAACACTATACTCATGTTTCGTCATGTACATCATGCGCTTAAAATTTCAAGCCATTCAAATAAACCAAGCCAAAATTATCACAAAAAAACATGAGTAGCTATTTTTTGCAACACACTTTATATATATATGCGGGCGCTAGCCTCGTATTCGTGTTTACCTGACGCTATTCCACTTCGCAGCAAACAAGGCAGTCTCACCACTTATACGTAAAATGATTATCAACCTGGACTAAATACAAGGTTTGCTTAGTTTTATCCGACAGGCATATATGCTAAGTGACGCGTTTGACATGTCCGCTCTTATAAGTCAAACACACTTCGTCTTATGAAGAGCAATTCGAGTCTGTCTCTTAATTTTACCCGGTTTCTATTTCTTGTCCTTGTAAGTGTACACAGTATTCAATTGTTGGGAAAAGCGTTCTGACCCCTGCTGTGATTGGTGACATTTGTTATTTGTTTTGGAAAACAATAGATATTTCTCAACGAGCACGGCAAATGTGAAGGTTTGTGGCGTAGCTTCAGTGCCCTTACGTAACACCAGGGTTACCTTTTTAGCGATGCAATACAGTCGAATACAACAGATACCTAAATACTACCATGCATATACTTAAGAACCTTAACATGTTTCTGGCAGGGCTGTATTCAAGCAAGTTGTGCAATTAACCCGGTTGCAGTGCGGGACCAAGCACCGGCATCCATGTCTTAATGTATTCTTTGCGTGAGAGAGGAGCTAGGCACGTTTTGCACGTCGGATCTGCCCTATGTCAGGGAGGCCCTCGTACATATGGCCGCATGGTGGCCGCGAGCAGCATAAGCAAATCACCACCTTCATCTTGAATGCCTGTTGTACTTGCGTCACCTCTCTTCCTTCACCTGGGTAGACAGACTTAAAAAAACCGTTGCTGAATCATCAGAACGATTACGCTCACTGTCACATTACAACCGGAGTCAACGTTATGTGTAACGAAAACAAAATCCTAAAATGGGGGGGGGGGGCGACGCTAGTTTACGGCAAAGCCATCCGTCCTCATGTAAGCTATCCGGAACCCCAACCCACCGTAAACGAGCTAGAAGAACAGATAACAGAGACAACGTTGAGCCATTTTGTGCAGCCACGTGACGTCGGCAACCTGTGTGCTTTCCACGCTGCCGCTAGTCTGCGTTTAGGCAAATTGGGCATTTGCCCTTTAAGAACAGCATGGGCTGCAGTAATACGTATTAGATCCATACGTATGTAACTCTTTGGGGGCGAATATGGGGTATGCATGGCTATATTTATATATATATATATGAAAAAAAAAAAAATATATATATATATGAAAAATATATATATATATATCTATATATATATATATATATATATATATTTATAAACACAAACATGTGGCAAAAGGCTACGCACTAGAAAAAGCTAGAAGAACTGGTAGACGCAAATTCATCCACCGCCGTGCTCATAACGATCACCCGCACCATCGTCATCGTCAACAACATCAACAGCATGATCTGCCTATGGTCGACGACGTAAACGTGTAAGAGGACATTTACTTACGCCATACGGCGTTTGGAGGATAAACGTGTGGAGGTTTATCCGGTCGTTTGCCGTTCCTTGCTCCCAAGTATCACGGAGCGCACGGCGCATCGTTCGTCCCTGCTGTATCTGGTGCAGGCCGTCGGCTTCCAGTGGCAATCTCAAGCGGGCCAGTCTAAACACCGCAGACCCTCCCGGCTGACTAACCGACTGACTGACTATCTTGCTTCCTTCGGCTTCCATGAAACAGGCAGAGAGCAGCTCTCTAAACACACCGCCGCTCCTGACGAGCTCCAACAGAGCGACTCCCGTTATCGAACACAGAAGATTTGAGCCGACTTACTGCACAGGGGGGCGGGGGGGGGGGGTTAGCACGCACCCTTATCTAGCGCAAACGACCATTGCTGGCAGAATGAAGCGTGCCAACCAAGCTTGCGCGCCCCTGGCACGCGCTGCCGGACTACTTGCGTTTGACGGCAGACGGTGCACTTTTCTTTTTTCTCGCCTCGAATGGCATCAGTTGCAAACAGCACAGCGTGCCTTCTCACAGAGGAGCAGATAAGCTGTCCAGTTGTCATCGGGATGGCCTAGCGTCGAAGCGAAGGAACTGCTGTCGTTATACTTTTAAGCCAGATACAAAAATAAAAGGCAAATAGTAATAACAAAAAAAAAAAAAAAATAATAATAATAATAATAATAATAATAATAATAATGATGATGATGATGATAATAATCTCTAATTGTTGATAATTTTGTTATGAAAGGCAGCCGGTAAATGTACAGATTGAACTTCCTACTCGGGGCCTTGCGTCACCAGAGGAAGTAAGTGCATTCGCCTGCGCCTAGCGACCGGAGGAGACACATAGGTGCACGGGTTTGGGCCCAACCGTTGCATATTTGTACTTAAAGGGTCCGTCTTAAGAACAGTGTGTGTGCTTTTCCCCGTTTGAGTTCTCGATGATCTGGTCGAATATTTCGCTATATGGCCACGACTTCCCGTCCCCATACGCCTGAAGTCTGATGAACGAGCAGATGGAGTGCTCGTTCCCCAAGACTTCGTAGTCGAGTCTTGTCACTCTTCGCCTAAGTGCAAGGCCGCCTACTCTGCGGTATATTGTCGTATAGCTGACCGCATAATTGTTCTGAATTGACACGACTTAATATAATAATAATAATACAAAATCACTTTTATTATCACAAAAAAGGGGGTTTGTGCAGAAGAACGTAACTAATCTCAAACAAGCGGGTACTATTTGAATTAACATGCGTCGATGTGGCTCGCCAAGCAAACGATCCGTTTATTGCCTTATAACAGACTACTGCTTCTGTCGTGTGACGCATCGTTGGCTTCTCAGGTTATTGGAGCGTGCATCAAAAGTGTCCTAGAAATTTACATTTTGTTGGTTGACGTGCAGCAGATATGTTGCCTTGCTCGAAAAGTAAGTCTATACATGAAGCAACGTCAGGTGACACGCTTAGAAGGTACCTGAACCGCAAGGCGACTCGGGAACTTGTCTTGGACACCTTTCACTGATTTTCTATATTCGGTTAGATGGGGCTCCCAGGCATGAGAGCAATGTGTAACTTTGGGAATGATAAGAGATTTGTAAATACGAATACGCACACAGAAGTCGTTAGAATGGAGCAGCAAAAGATGATATTAGCAAGGCACAATGATGCCTCCACAACATTCGTAATGTGGTAGCTAAAATCAAGATCAGGCTAATCAGTAATATACACATTTAGGCCACCTGTAAAAAGAGAGAGTCGGTAAAATGCAGTCGTTAAATTTATAGTCGAAGCTAAGCACTCCATGTTTCAGTACTACGCATTTGGAAGGTGAGAGAATCAAGTTACCACCACTATTATTATTATTATTATTATTAATATTATTATTTAACAACTTATCGCGCCAACAATGATAACGGCGTTTTCCCTTAGAGCGCCAAGGCATGAGAAGTTGACAGCCACAGCAAAGTCAGCAATTGCTCTGTTTCACAAGAGAAGCAGCAGTAATGGGTAACTAGTTTCAATGCTCGTAATGTTCAATGTACTTTCCTACGAAGGGGGCGACCCGATTCACGCAGGAAGGACTCATACGAAAAATAAAGCCAAGTTTAGTGAAACAGCAGCACTCCAACAGAGCAGCTTTGCAGCACTTAGTGGAACAAATACATATATATATATATATATATATATATATATATATATTATATATAATTATCGTTGACCATAACTTAATTATAAAGCATTTTTTCAGCATCATTTCGAAAATCCAGCCTACTTTAAACCAATATAAAGACGGTTTGCTTAGGGCCATGACACACAACCGCTATTTCGTCCCTCAGTGTTTTCTTCTGGTACCACTCGCTTGACATTTAGTACAACGCCTGCCTTGTAGATTTGTGTCGCGTGGTTACTTAAAACCAACTTTGCCTGCAAAGGGTCATGGTCTTTGAAGTAAACAGTGTGACGAAACAAAGTCTATCTATGTGAGTATTTGCATACCGCGTAAAATTCGCTCTAAAACATGCCTGAAATAAATTAAACCACAACCCGAGAAGCATATCAAGTATTTAGGTAGACAAGGTGATTGCTTTGAATATATATATATATATATATATATATATATATACAGTTTTATTTCATTTTGTAGTTACAGTGGAATATGAATATCTAACTACCCTTGGGCTTGTGAGGGGTGCTACCAATCGAGCTTATCCTCGAGGCAGCCCCTCATTGTGCCCATAATTGCTGCCGCATTGCCGCGCTGAACCGCCAGAGATAGCCGCTGGAGTAGAAAGTCGAAAGCTCTTTTGTCTCCCGTCGTGAGTTCAATTCGTTTGCCAATCTTCTGTAAAAGTGACCATGCCTCAGGGCCGAGTCCCCCTAGTGTCTCCAATACTAGTGGCACAAAAATGAACTCGTCGGTGAAGCTGGGCGTATTT
Source organism: Dermanyssus gallinae (assembly GCA_003439945.1). Classification (NCBI taxonomy): domain Eukaryota; kingdom Metazoa; phylum Arthropoda; class Arachnida; order Mesostigmata; family Dermanyssidae; genus Dermanyssus; species Dermanyssus gallinae. Next base: position 3,552 of record QVRM01001531.1, on the reverse strand, counting down.
GTTGGTCTTTAGACGTTCAGCCTTGCGTGCTGCGGAGCCAGCGGCTGATGCGCTGGCCTCCATGTTCGAGGGGGCGAGCGTGTCGGTGACTGTAGCATCCCAAATAAGCGCCTTTCCCCTTTCAAAAGGGATAAGGGTGAGACCGTCAGGCCTCTTTCCGTCGCTTCTCAGGAGGCCGGTTGGCTCTCGAATGCATGGCAGTAGAGCTGACCTTAAGGCCCGGGCGGTAATCTCGTTAATCTCGCTGTGACGGCTTTGACGTCCTTCGCTTCTGTTGCAGGATAGCCCGTGGGTTCCCCAAATGTCCACTTGTGCTCCGCACGGACACCGGTGTTCCTCCGTTAGTCTTGTTCCCAACCTCAAGCCGATGCACAGACGAAAACTTTCGTGATCAAGTAAAGTGCCAAAGTTTGAGGAAGGGATGGCTTGGAGCCATTTGCTAGCCCCTTTTTGGACAACCGCCTGTAGTCGGGCTTTGTCTGCCGTGGACAGTGCATCGGACTGTAAACGCTGATATTTCTTGGATACTATGAGATCGTCATAGGACCTCTGCAGGTGTTTGTTTGCCTCTGGGAGTTGGCCTGCGAGGTTCTCGAATCTTGTATCAGCAGCTTTTTTGGCATCCTGGAAAGCCTGCAGGGCTATGGCCGGGCTGATGTGCTGGACTGTAGCTTCTGAGGCGTGTAATGAAGCAACGTGACAACTGGCTGCCAGATCTGCTGCAGAGCGGATTCCCAAACCTCCGAGTCTGAGAGGAAGGGTGGCTTGAGCCCAGTTGTTGTCGGCCAAGTTTAGATTGAGGAGGTCGCTAAGGCTGGTCCTAAGGCTATTGTCTAACTCCCACAGCAGATCCTGGTTTGCTCCGACGTCCGTGCTGCGGAGGAAGTGGACAATTCTTGATGAGCCCAAAGATGATTTTAATAGGTGATATGCGCTATGGGGATTAAGCAGGTTTAGCCGGTTTAGGCGACAGCAAAGGCTCTTTATTTTACCTGCGAGTTCTGGGCGAGTGGCGGCCGACCCCACAGGGGACCCTAAGAGCGTCATATCTGCTGCCTCGACTTGTTTGCACCCCGGAAGAAGTGCCTCAAAGGCGGATATGTTCGGCTGGCCTTTGTAAATAATTTCGCACTTCTGGGGGTTGAGCTCAAGACCACTCTTCTGACTGAAGTCTAGAACTCTCTTGATATCTGCCTGTACCACAGATGCTTCTCCCCCAATGGTGCCATCGTCTAGATACCAGAGATTTAAGGGGGACTGGATAGAATTGACCAGTTCTTTGATTGCTAGGCAGAATAGCGGCGGACCAAGGGGGTCGCCCTGCTGCACGCCGCTGCACGAGAAAATTGTTCTTTCACCGAATGAGAGCTCTGAGCTGGACCTGTAGGTTTGGTCAACTAAGGGGGCTGCCTCTGGCCAATCCGTTTGTACAGTTTTTAGTATGTGGTCGCGACGGACTTGGTTAAAAGCATTCTTAAAATCGAGTTTGGCGGCGACGAAATTGTTGGGTGCGCTAGACATAAAAGCTCTTGTTGTGTGAACCACTGCTTCGATGCCATTAGGCGTATTGAAGCCAAGCTGGTGGGCCCCAAGCTTTTCGCACACGATATTTGTTCCTAGCTTGACAGTGATTTTTGCCGCAATCCTCCGAAAGACTGAGGAAATGACAATTGGACGAAATGACCCACTCGGCTTTTTAATTGCGATGAGGCGTCCACCAAAAATAATAGGGCGGATGGCCTCAGGCACTGTGCCACTTCTGATAATGTCAATCACTTTCGCTAAGTCACGCAGTAGACGACTGGCGATATTTGTATTGGTCGTGGCAATGAGGTCTCTGAGGTGGCGCGGCCGCAGGCCGTCCATACCGGCGGTAGACCCTGCCGGAAAGGTTCGTACGGCCTCGCGAATCTCTTCTGAACTGGTGACTAGCGGCTCGGCGTGGGATAGTCTTGGTGGCAAGTCAAGGTCGGCCGGTTCACTAGGGTGTTTGGAAGTCATTTCCACGAACGCCTCGGCTGCGCAAACAGGACTTCCCACAGAAAGCAGAGCTCTCGCAGCGCCTCCAATGTCGCCTTCGCCTAGTAGCCTGGTTGCTCGTCTAGCGGCGGCGTTGTCCTCGTTAGGTCGCTTGTTCCAGTGCTTCCTTGGGACCAATTCGGGTGAAGGCCCACTACCTGATCTATGTTCCTTGATTCTGTCTCTGAGGTATGTGGTCCAACTAAGATTGTTCTGTTTTCGTGATGGAACTCTAGGTAGACAAGGTTATATCATGCAACCCAAGACTGTAACAAGATTCGTCAGGATTTTATTTATAGACCCTCTTTGGGACGCCGATTAAAGGGTCCGTCTTAGGAACAGTGTGTGTGCTATTATGCCCACGCTCTGACACAGCGATGATTTAATGTAGCTAGCACGGAAATATGGCTGTGTCCGAAAGCTGACGATGTAATAAAGATTACAATTTGGGAATTAACTAGATTACACAATGTTTCCTGAAAAATGCTTGGGGTGTCATTTTTCGTCAGGATATAAAGTAGGCAAGCCTACATAAGGCCTGGTAATATATGTTAGAAGGTAAATAATCGTAAAGCACACGCTTCTATATGTAAATCGTAGGTAATAATTGCAATTATCTTTGAGTTTGGAACATGGGTTTAGCGGTGTATCTGTGGTCGCATGACCCATTTGTTAGCCGTCTAGTATGTTAGATCGATTTGGCCACTGCCATTCAAAGAGACCATTGATATGCTCGGCGCAAGCCACAGTCTTAAAGCCAATGAAATGCTGACTCTCTAGATTGTTTTGCTTGATACCAAAGATTAGCCCAAGTAAATCAAACCTCTTAAGTTAGACATTACGAGACGCAATATGTTGTACTTAGATTGATGAAGCTTCGAGTCAATGAATAAAAGAATATTGGTCGGTGTTTTCCTATATAGCTTGCAAATGACATATTAATTGCATAGACATATAAAAGAAACACTACTTTTGTCAGGTAATGTCTTTTTTAAGGATTCAAATATTTTTCAACAAAAGTTGTTGCAGCTAACTTGCAAGCCGCGTGAAGTGGTTGTTGTTCTGGTTACTTACGAAGCGTCCAAGATTTTGGTCACATGGGTCATATAGCTTATAATCTTATAGTTTGCAATCAAAAACAACAAGAAATTAAAACTTGATTGCATTTAGTCTTATTTGCAACATTAGCTGCAGTTCAGCGTACAATACTAACCCTATAACGGCGCTTATGATAGAATAGTTAGCAATTATAAAAGTTTAGTCGCGACTAAATAAAGTATTTTTTATACCTTCTATCAGTTATTTTACGGCTAATTGTTCAATTAAGTAATCAAAATGCCAACACGTCTAGTTATGCCAAAATCCACGACTAAATACACTTCACAAACTGATCAACTGAGATCTATTTCGAGGATCAATATATACTATTAGTGCACACAGGGTGGCCTCGCTTTAGCGCGTTTACAACTAGCACTGGCCCCATTAATATAAACATAGATTTAAATAAAGTATTTTCTTTCCTGGCTACTAATT